>JASAND010000893.1:0-40028 GCA_030248195.1 Trissonchulus latispiculum | reverse complement strand
GTGGCAAACTGGGTCACTAAGCAAGGGTTTCTATCGAGGGAAATCTACCAAGGTGAATACGGTAACAACTCAAGAGAAGTCTGCAGAAGAAAATGACAATATAATAATTCTTTATCTCTAAAGTTAAAACCAATTTTCAATTTTTCAATTTCAATTTTAAAGCGTTTCATGTTTTGTGGCATTGTCTACATGTCAGGATATGTATTAATATTTGGAGGGGAAATGTTGTCACTTAATGTGATCTAATCCCCGTGTTATCCATTGTATAACCGTTCTAAGTGAGAATGATCTGACATTGTTAGCTTTGTATCTAAATATGAACTGATCAGCCAGTCATTAAAGGTACGACGTTGGAGTCACTAGCAGCAGTTACTATAGTCCTCTCCCCGCGCTTCTACGAACACTGGCACCCCATTGCTGTGCATTTTGTTGTGATTTTGTTTAACCAGTTTTGCTTTATTCTACTGACATTAATTGTGCAGCTTCCATTTGTTCACTTGCCATGTTGCTTTGTTTAGACGTATTCGTGCAACAATTTTCTTGTTTTCTAACTGTTCTGTCTGTGTCTTTATAAATCTTGTATTTTTAGGTCATTTATTTTTCGCTGGGGTTAAGTGTTGTGTGGGGTTCAGCTGAGTGCCCCCTGTTGCGTTGTAGTATTGTTTGTCTTGTTGTAGTTGGTGGGGATAGTTTCCCCAGTTAAGCGATCAAGGGCAGTCGATTATTTTTCTTTAAAATTACGTCGAAAATTGGTAGGGTGCCTTGTGGCACGAAAGTCTGCCCGGAAACTTGGCGGTGTGCCAGCGTTTTACCTGTTTTGTTTTCTGTTAACCGGGTGTTTTACCTTTTGACACCTAATATATATATATATATATATATATATATATATATATATATATATATATATATATATATATATATATATATATATATATATAAATTGTACAATCGAAAATTTTACCTTTCTGAATTTTTCTAATCATTCTTGCTCATCCGGTGGACACGCGGCGCCGGGGCGGGCGGCGACAAGAGCGGGTATTTTGTAGAACATAGGATGCGCCAATGTGCTAAGCCTAAGTCTAGAGAAACTGACTGTGAATTAGTAAACAACATTTTATGACTAATCAACCTACAATTAGCATTGCCTAATCTTGCGGCTTATTATGAGTCATACACGTGAGCAAAGTTCAAGGTGGCTGAACAGGATCAGTTTAAGTATGAGTTGTCTTGTGGGTAGGCCAGCCAATTCTGCCATTTTTGTAGTTGCCCATTATTGTTTGAATAGCCCTATTTAGCCTAGTTTCAATCAAGTACGCCCTAGAGTTTTATTGAAGGTTGGAAATCACACACCTTCTACGAGAATCTACAATAGTCCGGTCTGTCATATTGTGAATCTAGCACCAGGGTTCCATATCCGACAATAGCTAGGCCTGCGTTAGACATAAGCCTTTTTCTGATGCAACACATGCAACAACCTTTACAGCATTTAGAGCATTAAGTATTCCGATTCCAGCCGGAGTAAAACCTATTTATTATATAAATTGTTTTAAATTTCCATATTGAATAATTGTTTGCGAGAATTAACTCGTTAGGTTAGATTAGGTTGACAGGTTAGGCAACGTGCCTATTGCTGCCCATAGTACCTGCAATCCTTCAGCTCAGGCACAAAGACATCTGTCTAATATACTACCGGATTCTTAAATATCATTTCTGTCCCACATTCCGTCGTTTGCTACCACGTCGTCTAAATGTCCACGTTCTTGGCTACAACTATATCTAAAGCTTGCGGAGTTTGCTGTAATGCCAACCGTGACCAATTTCTTGACCTGCTGATTTTTATCTCTCGACACAAGTAATGATACTTTTTGGGTAAATCTTGAAATTCACTGCTAAAAGGACATTAGCTGTCATGGGACCGGTCTTTTCAAACCCTTGAGAACAGACATTTTCAAAACAGGATTGTCGGGATGTATTACTTTGTCCTAATAAATTGTTTTTATCATCAGCTACACTGATGCATTATTTGAACAGCTACATACAACTGAAAGATCATACTTTCATCAGTTCTACACAACAAAAGATAGAATGGAACTGCAATTTTCTGTCGTCTTTTTGTTCCTGTTAACGGCATCGGTAAGACAGTAAATCATGCATTATATGGATTGTACTAAAGGTTTGAAAGTCTAAAGTAAAGCCTAAATTAATAAAAAATTGCGATATATTTTCGAACATCATAATTAAAACCTGTAGATTTTTGGAAAATTTAACATCGGAGAAGTGTGACCCTACAGATAGCGATGCCAGTATTGGACTAACGATCTTTGAGAGGTGCGGGTAATCTAAACATTTTTCCTTGTTATCTCCTCCCTGTTTGGGGAAGTGGTCTCTACAATTTTATTGGATGTTAGCTAAATTACTGCAAAACTCAGAATATTTGTGAATCGGTGCACAACTGTGCGATTATTAAATTCCTATAATAATATAATAAAATAATATGATTACTGTTAGTACAAGTAGAATTCTTTAAAACTCTTGTTGTCCTTCTGACATAAGAGTATCCTGAGGAACCCATGAACTTAGGTTAATGAATCCCTGCTAATGCCTTTTTAATACCACTTACTGTTCTGAGCCACTGCTATTCTGTGCTAGAGGTAGATCAACATCCGTTGCCGAGCCTAGAAGATTTAGCTACAACACTGCAAGGCGGGGAGCAATTTTCAAATCTAGATTTAACAGATGCCTATATTCAGATGGCGCTGGAAGAAGAATCTAAACAGTATATCGTCATCAACACACATCGAGGATTATATCGGTATAGAAGACTGCAGTTTGGAGTAAGTTCAGATCCTGCCATTTATCAACTGTCGATGGAGCAGATCTTGTAAGGCTTGTCCGGAGTAGCGGTGTATTTAGATGATACCATTATCACTGGCCGCTCGAAAACTGAACATCTTGAAAACTTAGACAAAGTTCTTCATCGTCTATGAAACTATGGCACATGACTACGCCTAGAAAAATGCATGTTCCTGCAAGATGTCGTCGATTATCTAAGTCGTACTTTCAGCAAGAGTACATTATACATAAGAGTGTGACAAGCGTCACACTCTATGTAATCAGCTCGAGAACCATGCTCTGCGCGCTAACGGGCCACCCCCCCCGCAATTGCATACCTAGTGGACCCCCCGCAAACCAGTACCTAGTACGCGATTGCGTATGTTCACTCGTTGCTGCACTATTCCATTTATCGGGACCCCCCCCCCCGCAAATGTGACCTATCACTTTTCAATGTCTAATGATAGGTCACATTTGCGGGGGGGTCCCGATAAATGGAATACTGCAGCAACGAGTGAACATAAGCAATTGCGTATTAGGTACTGATTTGCGGGGGGGTCCACTAGGTACGCAATTGCGGGGGTGGGTGGGCCGTTAGCGCGCAGAGCATGGCTCTCGAGCTGATTACATACAGTGTGACGCTTGTCACACTCTTATGAATTGTGTACTCTTGCTTTCAGTAAATAATGAATGTCTGCTTCTACGAAAAAGGTCGATGCCGTGCTTTAGATGGAAAAACCCAAGAATGTTCAGGAGGTGAGGTCGTTTCTTGGTGCAGTCAACTACTACTGCCGTTTTGTGCAAAACCTCGCAACCCTTGTGGCTCTTTTTAATGATTTTCTGAATTAGCTGGTTCCTTGGTCTTGGGCAGAGATTCACGATCACTGTTTTAAAGAATTGAAAGTATCTCTTTCTTCTTTACCTGTTTTGATCTGGTTTGATGAAAAACTACCACTACGGCTAGCCTGCGACGCCTCCGCAGTTGGTATTGGGGCGGTGCTTTCACATGGTCTACCAGATGGTTCTGAAAGGCCAATAGCTTACGCATCACGTAAGTTGACTACTGCTGAAAAGAATTATGCCCAAATTGAAAGAAAAGCTCTAGCGATAATTTTCGGCATTAATAGGTTTCATCAGTGCGTTTATGGCAGAAAATTTGAATTGATCACAGATCATAAACCGTTAACCACAATTTTTGAGCCAAAATCTGGCATCTCTGATACAGCCGCAGCACCAAGACTTCAAAGATGGGCACTGATGTTGATGGGATATCATCAATATACCGTGGTTTTCCCGAAGTCCAATGATAATGCAAACGGGGATGTGCTGTCACGACTTCCACTTGGAAAGGAGATCCAGAAAACACAGAATTTTGATGTCGTCGTAAACAAATATCAGGCTCAGATTTTCAACCTGCAAGGTCTACCAATCACAGCTCAAGGCGTAGCAACAGAAACTGATAAAGAACCTGTTTTGAGAACCCGCCGCCGTTTCGTCTGATCCTCCTTCTCCTCACATAACTCATCCCTTAATTTTACCTGGAGGCCCTGGTGTGGAGGGCTCCCCAGGAGTTACCATGGGATTCTCCAGCTGTGGCGGCACCGCTTCAGCGTTCGGAGCGTCAACGCCGCCGACCTCTACGGCTTATCCCTGGTCGGGATCATAACGTCTTTTACAGAGGTGACTGACAATTCCAAAGGGGAGATGATGTAATGAAGATTGACATAATATTTTGGAAAAACTACTCACTTGTCTTAACAGGAGTTCATTACGCTGAGTACATAGCTGTAGCCGCTTCCTTTTAAGCGCATACATAATACCACCCATTTCTCCACTTCTTTTCTTAAATTACTTGTTCATTGTTTGCATATCCTGCAATGTTTCATCTCTTGCATATTCTCATAATTGTCCAATATATACTGGCTATTGTCTTGTTTCGTTCTTGTTTTTATAGAGCGTACTATGCCACGAAGCTAAAACAGATGACAACAAAATCAGCGATGATTACAAATTGCGTGTAACGGTATGTTGGGAGCGAAAGCTAATTTCTATTATTAGATTGAACATATTTTCTGTAAGAATCTGCCTGTGGGTGACGCCACATGGAAGGAAGACTTCCTTCTGTGTAGAAACGTTTAAAACATGTGTTTAATCTCGCCTAGCCTGAATGCAAATTGCACAATGGCTTTGCATTTGCAAGGTGACTGAATTTTTTGATGCAGAAGCCTGAAACTGAAAGACCAGATAGCATAAGCTCAAACCAAGCAAATGGCCTAAATTCACCGTAGACGTGCTTGGAGGTTTGGGACGAGTTGTCTTGTCACCCCATTCCACTCCATGAAATCCTCCTTCTACCGGCTTCTAGGGAGAGCGTTTGCTAGCTCAGCTCCCCAAATAGTCTTCAGCAGATTATACTCGTCAGTACTTGGACTTATTAATGATCTTCAGTTAGCAGATTAAAACGCTTAAAAACGTTCAAAATGGGTATTAAAAAGGCTGAACCTGTATTAGTCAGTAGAATTGTCGGCCGGCCGGTGTCAAGCCTGCTGTCTGGATGCCGACCACCGGCCATCCCCGGTTGGTCTTCAAAACCAGGACAATACATGATATTATCTGTTATACATATAACAAACAAGAAGCAATTTGGAACAGCTATAGCGACTCTACATAACACTATAGCTTGTAATGACTGAAAACAGTGACGGAAGCAATCTCAAAGATAATTTCAGATGTTTATAGTTAAAGTTTGTTATATTTTGCCTCTTCTTTAAAAGAGTCAGCCATAATTTTTACGACATTTGTTTTTTCTTCTGGTAAAGTTTCTTTAATACAAATCTAATCTGGCCTATAAAATTCTCCAGAAATGGAATCCAGTGTTTCCGGTGGGCGTCTTTGTCTTGTGGAATAGCGTCTTTCACATATCGGTGGAAGAGGTTCTGTGGAGTAGACTGAATTACATGTTTCACATGTGGAGGAGGATGACCCTGTGAAAGTTAATGAGGAATTGGATAGGTTAGTGTCGATGTCATTTGAAATGGACCGTATCATCTCTTGTGTAGTTTTACATACTTTCCTTGTCAAACGAAAATATCTCTGAGTAACAGGAGATCACCATCTTGATAAGGCTGACCCAAAAAGGTTCCTGTCCTCGTACTCTTTCTGACGTCTTTGTTCAAGAAGAACAGTTGCCCCTACTACTTTGTCTGGGGTTTCATTCAACCACCGATTTTACCTTCCCAGCTTATTAAGTGATATTTGTTTCACGGTGTGGAAGATTGAAGAAATCGCTTGCATTTGATCTAATCTGTTGGCCAAAAACTAAAAGATTAGGGTGTACCCAGTAGTAGATTATACACTGCATCTGTAAGAACCCATAACAATAGGTAGTCAGACGCCCAATCTTCCCTGACTTTAGCTGCATCCCCATGACTGGCCATTGGAATGTCATGAAACATCTTCAGAATTGTAGTTACCGATTCTTTAGGCACCACAGCAAAGATCCAAGTCTCTGCATTGGTTTCTTCGTACTTACGATACAGTATTCCATTCAGTAAACACAAAGCTGCATCAATTAGACCCCGTCAAAAATGATTGGACCTATTCTTGTCATCTTCTGAAGGTTTTCTTCGTTTCACCATTAGCTGATACAAAAGCTTTATGTCTTCATCTTCCTTCTGGAGTTGTCGAATTGGTAGTTTCTTGGTGCTGTCTTCTCGACTAGTAATCGCCGATACTTCTTCTCCGTACCATTTGTATTCCGGAGGCAGGAGAGTTGGAACTTTTCTGCAAACAGAGCTGGAACAGTCACTCAGTCTTGACAATGCGTCTGCATTCGAATGCCTCTTGCTAGCTGAATCTCGTAGTCGTACTCAGCCAATGTTTCGAACCTTCAGCCAAGTTGTCCTTCTGCGTCTTTCAGTCTATAGATCCACTGAAACGCTGAATGATCTGTGCGGATAACACATTTCTTCCCCAAAAGATAAAGTCTGAAATGTGGCACAAACTCAACAATGGCAAGTAGTTCTCTTCAAGTGACACAATACTTTCTTTCTACTTTTGACAAGGTCTTGGTGGCATATCCAATGGTACGCTCTTCGTCTTCTTGGATCTGAGACAGTTTGCAGCCTATTGCCCATCTGGATGCATCAGTATCCAAAACGAAGGTTGATATGATGTCAAATCGTGGGTAAGCTAGTGCCGGTGCCGTCGTTTTTGCTTTCTTGATTTTCCCAAAGGCGATCTGGCAATCCGTAAACCACAGGAACATTGCATCCTTCTGCGTTAATCTGATTAGTGACTGAACAATGGCAGTAAAATTCTTGATGTACTGCCGGTGATATGACGCAAATCCCAGGAATGAAAGTAGTTCACTTACTCCTGTTGTGCGTCTATCAACACATTGTGCGTATACACTTATAGGTATACGTATTCCGTGAAACCAAGGTGGCTGTAATTCCCGCTAAATTTTCCAGCTCTATTACAGCACAATGCTTGCGCCAGTCCGCTCGTATATATTAGCTTTAGAAAGCCTTGGTGGAGGAGATTCCAGGAGGCCACCTGAGTTTAGTTGCCAAGTAGTTCTACTTCTTAAAATGTGCTCGAAAAATATGAAATTCAGCTAATTTGGATTTCATGTGTCTGCTCGCTATAACTGTGTACTCAAAATGGTTTGATAGACGCATTGGCTGTTTCCAGTGATTAACTTTTGTTGTGGCACGTGGATCAACGCGAGTTAAAGCTGACGAGAGAATGTGACCAAGGTATTTTATTTCGGTCTTCAGAAATTCACATTTGTGAGGCATGATCTTCATCCCTTCGCTTGCCAGCTTTTTCAAAACTCGTGCCAAATTGTTCTTCATGCGTTGTGCGAAAACGAGGATATCATCCAGATAAGCTATGCAATCCTCGCAGTCGAGACGACCAAATATCCTCTGCTTCGTTCTACTTGGAACTTCCGCCTGAGAATACACTTCCTGAAAATCCACGACATTTTTCAACCAGTATGAAGGTAACAAGCTTTGTATTCTTGTTCACTATCATCCAATACACCGCAGTCGAATTCACCACTGCAACCAGGAAGCATCCACGGTTCGGTTCCTTCGGTAAAGCGCTTTGTGCAGTTCCAATCACTTTCCGATTGAATCTAGAGCATTCATCGACCACTCCAACAATATCGTTGAAGGATTCTTTGTCGTTGATCATCGAAACCGGAACCAGTTGAACTTAGAATGGTTCCACTACAGCTTGGACAGTAGACAGAACATCACAACTGGTGAGTGGTCTCTCTGTTCAAACCAAGCTTTGTCAGACGAACAGCGCAAACACCATTCATTCAGATCAACACAGAATTTGTTCTTCAGAAAATCAGAACCCAGAATGGCTAGTCTACTCAAACCTTCGACCTCCTCAACTAATGGGTTTCTGAATGGCTACACACAAAAATCGTAACTAAAACCACACCAAGAACTATCAACTTGGCACCGTTGGCTACTTGAAGGCTAACATCTGACTTTTTAGCTTATCAAACCAGTCATTACCTAGCATTTCAGTACACACCTTCTTTCGGATCAGCGTTTCGGCAGAGCCAAAGTCGACGAGAGCGTTAATCTTTTGCCTGTTCATTTTTAAGACAGCTTCAGGCCAGTTTGTAGTTAGTTGGGTCCTCAGTAGCTTCTGATAATAGACCCAATATATCAGAGGTTGCTAGTTTAAATCTGGTGGAGGTGGACACTGAGTCTTTATATGGCCTCTAACGCCACAACGAAGGCAGACAACTCTTTTTCGAACACTGGAGTTGTTGGGTTTGGACGACACTCTTTCTAACACTGGAGTTGTTGGCTTTAGGCGAACCCTTAAAGCATATACCTTGACCACACTGAACTTATTGGGGCGTTTCTCTACTAGAAAACTTTTTGGGCCTATCCTGATTGTAGCGGCTGTCGGAGGGCGTCGCCTGCAGTGCAGTAACCTCGTGAGTTGATAGTTGTGAAAGTCTTCAATCTTAGCTGCTGTGTAATAATTTTATATAATTCTTACTACAAAACTCACCGTTGCTGCTGCTGCCATCGCTTTCGTAGTGGCACACCTCGTTAACAGATGCTGAATTTTTTAACTTGTTTACCTTTCTCGTGACTTTCGATAAATTTAAACTATTGAGCCTATAAAAGGGCATTTGGTGTATCCGTCGGCCAAGATTCTCTCACTTTGCGCCGTATGGAATTAGGGTGTCTGGGATAAGACTTCCAGACTTTCATAGCCACATTTGTTGTTCAAGAGTTCATCAGGTTTTCTTTTCCTGTCGTGCAACTGACCTTACTACAAATGTCTCTTTGGCTCAGGGTCAAACTTGCTGAAAAGGGCCTTTTTGGATCTTTTGAATACCTGACGGGCATGACCAGTTAGCGAAAAGAACAACAAATCCTTACTCTTTAGATCGTCCTAGCCAGTCAATCTTTGACAGATTCAATCCATCCACTGCTTGAATGATTTGGAGCCGTCGTATCTGGAAGGCTGTGGATCAATTATAATTTGATATAGTCCCTCTTGACCATTGAGGTTAGGCTGATGTCCATCTGCCATTTTCACCCAACTTAGCAAAGTTATCAGCTGCCACAAAATGTAATAAGCAGCTATTGGGAAAAGCATTAGCGACTCTACGAGCATAGCACTATAGCTTGTAAAGACTGAATACAATGACGGAAGCAATCCCAAAGATAATTTCAGATGTTTATAGTTTAAGTTTGTTACAATACATAGCCAGGAGTAAAGCCCGGTTCATACTTCCGTCCGTTTCTGTTGTCCGTTTGTCTGTTTGTCCGTTTTAAAAGTTGATTCATACTTCTGCTGTTTTGCTGCTTTGCTGTTTTGCTATTTGTCCGTTTGTCCTTTTGTCCGTTTTCAGGGTTGATTTATACCTTTGCTGCTTTGCTGTTTTGCTGTTGTCCGTTTGTCCGTAAAGGTTGTCCGTTTAAACTTGAACAATGTTTAACTTTTTCCGTTTGTCCGTATGCAACAACCAATCGGAAACGACCAGAATGATCACGTGCTTGCTAAATAAACGTCTGCATATGATTTTTGAATGGTTTTAAGATTAATTCGTTGATATATTGAGAGCATTATGAAATTACTTTAAAAAATAACTTGATTTCAAAGTTTTGAATGTTTTTGAAGAGAATTACATTTACAAGCAACATAATGCTGTAGCCAATCATTATAAAGAGAAAGTGTCAGGTGACTCGAAAACAGAAACAGCAATCCAGCAATACAGCAAAAGTTTAAATAGTGTATTACAACAGAAAATAGAAACCATCATTACGGACAAACGGAAACGGACAAACGGACAATCAGCAAAATAAGTATGAACCACTTTGTCCTTTTTAAAAACGGACAACCGGACAACCAGACAAACAGACAAACGGACAAAAGTACAAACGGACAAACGGAAAATAAGTATGAACCGGGCTTAACTGAACATATAGTGTAATTCAAAAATTTTGCAAAATACCCAAAAAGGGCAGAACTAGTACCGGCCGGCCTGTTTTGACCGGACGGCCGGTTTGCATCACTCGGCCGACCGGCAGAATCATAATTTCGGCAACAACACTATTAGGCAGTACAAATTAGTCGGTTATCAAAATCTTGTCTTCTTTGTTGATTCAAACTCTGGTATAGTGGTATTTCAGCAATAATAAATATAACTTTAGCGATCAGTTTTATTGCATTTGTTATATTTTAAGAGAGAAACAAGGAAGGGAAAAGGAGATCTGTGGCCAAAACAGAATGATGGTCGCGTTGTTATCCCTTATGTTATTGACAATACAATTGGTAAGTATGCGTCAAATTTGCATTGTAATCGGAATATAAAATGTTTAACGACACGTCCAACACGACAGCTAAAGGGCTGAATACGGTACAATAATACAATAAAGGTTGTCCATTGTGACACTAACCTTGAAGATTCTAAACTGTGATGTGGTTGTTGTATTACGTATCAGTTACGATTTCCGATTAATATTACGATTTTTATTAAAACTGTACTTTACATATATCCTTGTCCTTTACCATGGATTCGCTGTGACTATTAAACTGAAGATTGACTAACATCAAGAGTGCATAATTGCACTATTATTAAGAAGAAGAGTAAGCCACTAGAGGGCTTCTCTTCTTGGCATTGCGTAACGGTGCTCCGACCACAATACGCGAATCTTCCCCCGTTTGGGGGGTCGACCAAATCGACATCGCATACCCCCCTCCGTTTGGTGGGGGGTAGCCAACAGCCAATCAGATTGCAGAAACCCCCCCCTCCGTTTGGTGGGGGGTAGAGCAGAGGATTGCGGTAGTTTTTGTTCTATTCGCAAAAGGGTCCCCGTTTGGGGGGGGGGTCGCTCAAGCAGGCTAAGTTTCGCTCATTCTGATTGGCTGTTGGCGATTCCCCCCAAACGGGGACCACTTTTTGTGACCCCCCCCCCCCAAACGGGGACCCCTTTTGCATACCCCCCCACCAAACGGGGACCTCTTGTGTCGACCCCCCCCCCAAACGGGGACCCTTTTTCAAAAGCCAGAATCAGCCTGCCTACCCCCCCCCCACCAAACGGGGAGGGGGTTTCTGCAATCTGATTGGCTGTTGCCTACCCCCCCCCCACCAAACGGGGAGGGGGTATGATTTGGCGACCCCCCCCCCAAACGGGGGAACATTCGCGTATTGTGGTCGGAGCACCGTTACGCAATGCCAAGAAGAGGAGCCCTCTAGTGGCTTACTCTTCTTCTAATATATAGAAGAAAATCATGGACTCTTGCTAACATCAAATCAGCTTTGAAAATTTAATTAGCAGTTGCTGTCTGGTATGTGAGCTGACCAAGACAGATATTTTTTGCTTTATAGAGCACTGTTTGTACGGTAGGTGTATCTCTGGACAAATTGAAAAAATTATACGGTAATCACAAGCCAAAGCATCAGAAATCGGTTGAAGTGATGTTGAATACTACAAGATAATGTATTTTAGACGGAGACGTGATTGCTAATATATCTGCGGCAATGAGCGATATAGAAAGTGCCTCATGCATCGACTTTGTTAAGCAAACGACAGAAAAACACTTCCTAAGACTAATTCAGGATAAAGGGTGACTTAAAATCAGCCTTAGTTATTTTAGAGTTTTAAACAAATAAACGCAGGATATATATTGTTTTACCAGCTGTGCCGATCTTCCATAGCCCATCCCAAACCAAGATCCTATAGCCTTCACCCAAATGCTCGCATAACATGTAATCTATGTAATCATGTTACGAATTTCTTTAATGAGAATCTCGGTTAGCGCAGTGGTTTCTTACTGTGCTACAAGTAGGGGATTATGTCAAGTCTAGAATTAAGAAATTCTAGCACGTCTCTGACTCACAGGTGCACAAGGGGGGAATTGCGCCCCCTCGGCGAAGTCGCCCACAGCCACAAGCGGTACAAAAATTGCTCCCACAAGGGTTTAGACAATTGGCTACAAGAAAACTGCCTAAAAATTGGTTTTACGATCAAAATTTTTAGAACATTTCCGGCTTCGCCGAAAATTTTCAGTTAACATCACTATTTCTTGCAAAGAAAACGTCAGAAAAACATTGTTTTCGCTAAAAAATAGCGGTTTTTTGTTAAAAACGGTAAAAAAGCTAAAACTCGCCTTCAAAAACCCAAGTTTGCTTACACAAGGGTCTGTAAGATTTCACCTCCCGCTCAGGGCTCAGGTATCAGCTGACTTCTAGCCAGAAGTAATACAATTTCCAACGAGTTCCTGAGGCACTTATCGCTCCGTGTTTATCTGAGATAACCCAAGAGACGGCCATCCTTCCGGGGATGCGTACTACATAGCCTTGACAATTGCCTCGGGCAAGCTGCATGAGCGGCTACTCAGTGTCACCTCAAAGTTAAAAGTTGCTTTTAAAAAAAGGTGGCACTGCTCCTAAGTCCTAACTGGATTACCACCTTAGAGTGATGCGTTCTAAAAAACTTCTGTAACCATGGCTAGCTAAACTCGTGTTGCATTAACAGGCTCATTACAGATTGAGCAAGAACAATTTAATCCCAACATTTCATACATTATATTTTATCCAATGCCACTGAAGAACATTAAACTAACTTTGAATTAATCTGCACCAAAAGTAGTTCGAAGTGCACGTGAAATAGTAGACGTTTAAAGGCTCAGCTGGTACACTGAAAAATGCACCAATCTTTTCCTACTTGTATGTAAAGTTCACAATTTAATATTTTATCACTTTTCAGCGTATTTCTTTTTTAGGTGCTGGTCTTATATTGGATACCATCACCAAAAGGACCAGCCCGTTTCTATTGGAATTGGATGTGAAAGTAAAGGAGTTATCCTACATCAGTTGCTTCATGCTCTGGGTTTTGATCATGAGCACAACAGAAGTGACAGAGATAAATACATTCAAGTTTATATGAATCGTGTGAGAAATGAAAACCTGAAATACTTTCAAAAGTGTGACAACTGCGATACCTATGGTTTACCGTATGATTATGATAGGTAGCCAAGCTCTTATGTGATTAGCTTTATTATTAAATCGAAATTAATGTGCATGAATTTCATCTAAATTTTGTTTAAGACTTCAACTTACATAGTCTTAAATAATTTGATTGGTTTAGATCTTAGATATGGATCTTAGATTGGTTTACTGGACTAAATTTAAATTCTGGGATTGGGGTGGATTGTCGCAAATTAACCTTTGGTAACTGATAAAGCAGACTACGTATGCACTATGTTGTAGCAAGATGGTCACGATGTATTATTTCATTAATTTACTTTTCATTAACGGATACAACGCTTGTCTGCCTAGTGCCTAGGCATTGAAATGTTAAACGTTCTTGTTATCAGACTTACGTTGATACATATTTTATTGTTTTAAAATATTTCCAAAATTTTCTTAATTACACTTAGGCCTTCTCTGATTGTATGTTGTCCGATCATAAAAATGTACCGGATACCCCTTGCCGATCAGTAATTGTATAATATAAAATAATGTATACTTGCAGCATTCTTCACAGTGGACCGCAGTATTTTTCAAAAACTGATGACCCTACCATTGTTCCAAGAAAGAAAGAGTAAGTACTAATTTTTAAATGATTTGTCGTTTAGCTAATTCTTTGCTAGATCTTGTTGAATTTATTGTCTTTTTATTTTAACCTATTGATTTTATTTCGATCTTGTTATTCTTGGGCCGTACCTTTAACTGACTAAGCAAACTACTTAAAACATAAAACATGCTTCATGTGTAAAATTTTGATTTTTGATTCTTGGTTTTTGATTTTTTTCACACTAGCAATAGGTAATCTGTTCGCAATCATATTGCCGGTAATTATTGCCAAGTGTGAACCGGGTTTTAGTTTCCGCAAAGTGTACATATTTCAGACATTAAAACACATGTTCTGCTTTAGTGTGAGCATTGGGCAACGGAATGGCCTATCGGAAACAGATATCAAGAGAGTTAATGCTGCATATTGCGCAGCGAAGACAGGATCAATTAAGACTGAAAGTAAAAAATTTAAATGCTATTGGCCCTGGCGCTAGGAAGTGTAGAAGATCGCTTTATTTACACAGTGTTTTCAAGTTTTAATAATGTTTTATCGAAAAATAGATACCCAAAATTCTGATTTAAGCTGTTTCGATTATGAAGACAACAGGCCAAAACGATCCCTATTCCTAACCCGGAAAAATTGCTTATGACCCCTTGGCATGGTATATACTTTATTTTAGAAAAATGTCAAGACAAGCTTTGGTATTGTCCACTGAAGCGCCGCTTTTGTCGACGAATCAGAGCAGTGAGGGTTTATTGTCCACAAACTTGTGGTCGATGCTGATGAAGGATGAAAAAAGCATTATAATGAAATATTGGCCATTTCAGAATGCTGGTTGCTACACGGTTTAATTAAACTACAAAGCTTTTCATCATCAGAATGCAGAAATAATAAGTTTTGTATGTTCACTCTCTTATGGCAATAAAAAACCAAAATCATTGAACTCTGTTGATGAATAACTCTGGTTATGTCGCGCTGATTTAAGGTACCGTCATAGTCGCTAACGCATATAGCATACCTCAGATTCTAACATGCCGTTTTAGCCGTTTAAAATCAGGTGTAACGAATTCATGCTCTGTGCTTCCGAATGCATGCAGACGCGTATGTACGTGCCTCGACTCGTGTCTACGGGCATTTGCTTGCAGTTGGAACTATGAAATCTGCATTAGTTGACCAGTTCAGGGCAACCAAGAGTCTGAGGAGCTCGTAAATTTCCTGGCTGGGTAAGTGCAATTAACCGCTTCAGTTATTTGTTAGCTTAATGGGAAATGCAGTTTTAATTATTTACTGAAATACAAACTACAAATATAGAGATAAAACATCAATTTAACAGTCATATTCATGTTATAACTACGCAGGACAGTTTACATGCATGTCAGAAACAACAGCATCTAAAGTACAAATGGCAATCTTAGGAGTAACAAAGTGGTAATATACCTGCTGTAGTTTTTAATTTTCTGTTGAATAACATTATCTGTTCATTTATACCTATCTACTAATTTATTTATCTTAAGAAATAATTTTTACTCCTAAGATGGTCATCACTGTTTATACAAAGCCAAGCTACTAGCTTTTACTCCCAAACCAAAGTCCTCCGGGTACCAGAACCTCACGAAAGACTCCTTTGGAATGTACTGTATGCAGCGGAAGCCTAATGACTATTACTAACAATCGCAGATTAGTCACGAGAACAGCATCAACAACTTTTTTGCCGACCTTTTTTCAGAAAACTTCTTTCCAAACCAGACAAATCCTGATTGTTTTCAAACTTTTCATTTTTCTTAATATTTCCAAAATTGTTTTTCTTGATTGCATGTGAAGACTGCTGATGCTGTATCACAGATTAGTGGCTATTGTAAACAACATCATAAATAGATACGATTAACAACAATGGAATGTTAAACAATAAATGCTGTCAGTCTGTAAAAAGTGAAATAAACATTAGAAGCAAGCTTCTCAAGCCATATTCCTATGTCACATTCTTTATTGGGGACGTTCAAAAATAATCGTGACGCACAACTGGGATCATAGAACTACGATTTTTTTTACTCTTTCTCTTTGAGTCCCACTTTCTTTTTGAGGAATTTTATACTTGGTTGGAGACAGTTTAAGCAGGAATTATTAGAAAAATTAGGAGAATTATTAGAAAATTTCCGTACTTTTTCATTGAAATGTAGCATACAAGATCTTTTATGAGCATGAGACAAGATCTCCAATATCTGCCTTCATTTTCCACAATTCTATTTTTTCTAAAACAACATCTTTACTGCTACTAAAATCGACCTGCCCCGACTTTGTCCGATTCGCCTATACTTTTTGGCATAGGTATAGAGCATGGGTTTGGTCAAGAAAATATCGGATACTAAGCTCTTAGCCGCCCTCCTGGTGTCCGTTTATGTGCCCGACCCCCATTTTTCACACTACCAACATAATGATTCACCAACCACCGTTCTGGTGACTGCTAGGCGCTAGCTTCAAAGTTGTCATTTGGCAACATGATTTGGCAAATGTTGCCCCCATCTGCAAAAAATTACCTGTATATGGGGCCTCTGTATATGTCAAACTACTGCCTTATAGCTTGCTCCAGAATTAAAATGTTTCTCGTAGCCGAAAATTTATTAATTTTGGCGAAACCACAAATTTGAAGAGTCGTTTTCTTGGATGCAGATAAGGTGCAAGCAAACGTCTAGTATTTTTCTGCAGAATTGCCAAATGGCAAGTTAGAGGCTAGCGTCTCGCAGTCAGCACAAATTTTTAATCAATTATGTTGGTAGTGGTGAAAAATGTGGGTCGGGCACATAAAAGCGAAGGCTGCACACGGCTGTAGGGCGGCTAAAACTCAGTACCCGATATTTTTTGACTACGTCCATGTTATATATCTGTCCAAAAATTAGCCCAATCGGACAAAGTCGGGTAAGCTTTAGTAACCCCCCTTCAGACTTTAGGTTCTAGAATTGACGGTTCATCGTTTTTAAAAGATATATATGTGTATTACGGTTTTATCAGTAGTTAAGCTTACTACAATACTGTTATATGCAATGATATATAAAGTACCTAGCTAGTGAAATGTGCTAAAAATATTAAATACAAAATCATGTATAAACACCAAGGCAAGAAACGGCAGGCTTTTGTGACCCGAAGATCTAAACAGATCATTATTGGTATAGAAAAGTAGTACAAAACTGAGTGTGTAAATAACAGGCAAAAGGCATAAGGTACAAGAAAGATGTAACAATTATAAATTATACTCAAATTATATATTCCTGGAAGGTTGTTCGTTGCACCATTTATTCATGATTGAAATAGAAATTGAAATAGAACTTCATTTGCTTCGCCATCAAATGTTAAATTACAAAATAATTTTAAAAATTAGAACTCTGGAAGGCATCTAAGCTGACAATTTGCGAATTGCTTTTGATTGAACCGATTAACCAAAGAGGCAGATGAACTTATTTTATCGCATCAGCTTCTGCTAGAAATCATAAAAGCATTATTACTGCATTAACATTAACATTACTGCATTGTAACAAAATTATGAACAATCTATAATTGCAAATAACAGGCTTAACATTTGAGCTTTAAAATCAGAAGGGTGTAAAAGTGTCATTTTGGCTTCGGCAGTTCATTGATTGTGCCTTGACTTTGACGCTGGTTTGAAGCATTTCTTCCAGTAACGTTTGTCCTTTGATGTGGCCAGCGTGAAATTTATAATACAAGTATTGTTCGCCCTTTTGAGCAACGCATCTAAATAATAAATGAATACAAAATTAGAATTAATGGATATACTAAACTATTGTATCTTAAGGTACTGGTTTCCTTTCGGGTATTTTTGACTCATACGGCTTTAATCCTTTACGTAAATGGCTAAAACTTACGAAATAAGCTATTTCCGTGCTCTTTAACATTCTGGGACCAGTCTCGTATTTTTAGGCCAAAAGATAAGAAAGTTTAGGTTTGACAAGACACGGGACTGGTTGTTATGGCTGGAAAGAGGACACGAAAATGAACATTTTTGCTTTTACAACCTTTGAGCTATCTCCAGTGGTTAAGTCAGTATAACCAAAAAACTGTTTTTGGGTCAAAAAATGGCCATTTTCGAGCAAATCAGTTTTTTCAAAATTACTGCCACATGTTAAAGACAAAGTTAGCTTATTTATACTCAATCGATACAGCTTCTAAATGCACATTTTGTGAATGCCTATTAGCCGAACTTTATTGCTTTAAGCTAGAGATTTGGTCGAAAAACCATTTTGGCGAAACTGCGATTATTTTGTTTCGAACATCGATTTCTCAAAAACTGCTCGACGGATTCCGGAGATTTTTGGCAGAATTGAAATTCGTACTTTTGCGGAGGGACGTTTTTCTTGGTTTGAGCTAAAACAACTCCAGTTGCGAGAAAACTGAATACAAAGTTGCGAAATTTCGTGTCGCCGCACATTTGCCGGATTTTCTGAAGTATTGAGGCTTGTTGAGCTAAATCCAAAAAAAGTCCCTCAGCCCATATGTCCTCTGTATGATAGCACAAGAAAAAACTTTGGCCTATTTTTCAGTTTTGAGAAATCGATGTGCAAAAATGTTTGGTCTATATTCAACTTGTTAGATGTCAGCAAGTCTGAAAATTTCTGCCACGTTTTTGCTAATTTTGCTAGTTTCGTAAGCTCATGTGAATCTACAGATAATAAGCTTTAAAACGATGTATAAAGCTCTTTCCAACTCCTAAAATTGCTAAAGTTATAGCGTTTCAAAAAATCACCACAAAAGCACTGCACAACAGAGATGAAACCGGGTCACCGGGTCACCGGGTCACCGGGTCAGTTCGGGTCACTATATTGACCGGGTCACCGGGTCACCGGGTCAGGAGCTCTGACCCGGTCTTGACCCGGTATTTTTGGTTGTGGTGAAGTTTTTGACTGTTAAAGAATATTTTTCAAAATTTTCACCAGTTTTTACCACCTGAAAACTTCAATAGTTCAAAAACTAGCAATGGAATAAATATATACTACACTTAATAGTCCAGTTTTATTAAATGCTTGTCGCTGTCCTGTCGTCATAATATTTGTACTTCCCTGTGAAGCTTGGATCTAGTTTTGAAGCAATGATTTCCTTGGATTTTAACTAGAAAAATGAAAATTAGTACATGGACCGATGGACCTGACTCCTGAGAGTCCAAAATCTGTATTTTAAAATCTGAGATTTTCCATGCCCGATCAAATGTAGGTGACATAATGTATGGCGAATGTAGGTGCACAGCTGCTATCACATTTTGGAGTGGGGAGAGGGGTCAGACTACGTGGATTTCAAATTCGGGTAAGTAGGAAAATCTCAGCAAAGTTTCACTCACTTTGAGTTTTGGTTTGGATTTTTCCTAATTGTTATGAATATATTTAGGGACTAGTGGATTTTGGTTTGATTTTATTTGTGGCATATATATATTTCCAAATCCTAGCCATAAGGAAGAATAATTCTAAAGAATCTACTCTGAGTGAAAGTCTCAAATAAAATATTTTAATACTGTAATAATGAAATACAAACGTGTTTTAATTAGAATTAAATTGTTTGATTTTGAATGATGTGCTAAACTTTGTCAGAGTCTTTTGTTCCAAACTGATTCAACAAGTTATGTAGTTCACTTCATAAGTTTTAATTCAGTTTTAATCCAGTTTAATACTTACAATATTTACTACCCAAAGTTGCTTTAAGGAAAGCAAAACTTTTGCCCAACTTCTTATTTCAGAAGCCAAAAATGTCTAAAAAGATCAAAAACACCCACAGCACCCAACTATAAAGAATTTTAATTTTTCCAAGCTTAAACCTGAATTTTTAAAAATACCGGGTCACCGGGTCACCGGGTCACCGGGTCAGGGGTCGACCGGGTCACCGGGTCACCGGGTCAGTAAATAGTGACCCGGTTTCATCTCTGCTGCACAACAAAGGATACTACCACCTTAAGTCTGGCAATGCACATTATTAGGCTAATATGGGTTTGGAACCTGTGCTTAATATAGGTAGAAAATGCCAGAAGCATGCATAGTGCTTAGCGTATATGCATTTAAAGCTTTCACAGGAACATATTCCGGGTTTTACCTATAGATTACTGATCCCTTCTATCTAAATATCCGCACAAAATTGTTTGCAAAGTTAAAGGTTACTGTACTGACTGGTCGCTAGTAGATGCCTGCATTACGGTCCGCGGCACAAGCCGCAGGTCAAGTGTCCGGCCTGCTTCCGTTGTTTTGCGAAATTTTACAAGAGAATGATAACACAAACTTTTAGCTTCAAACATTTTTGTACTACATGAACATTTTTCATGCACATTAACACTGTTATTCAGGAATTAATTTCAGCATTTTCATTTCATAAATGTTACTGCGTATTCTTGTATTCTTCTAATTAAAAAGTCAATTAAATAATTAAATAAATCCTGCACATCCTCCATAAGCTATCCCTTGTAGTCTTATGCTCATTTCTTGATTCCCCAATCTTACTACAAAAACATTATTATTTCAGATGTTGTTGTCCTACACGGCTACGCGCACAAGTCCGTGGTTCAAAAAAGTCCGGAAAGATCATTTTAAACGCCTAAGTGCAAAAGTTGGTGAGCAAACTTAATGGTCAAATCCGGAACATAGACCGCCCCCAAACCACACGTCCGCATTAGAAGAATGGAAAATCTGCAGCGCAGCCTATAATTGGATAGTCGGATTAGGGCTGAGATACAGTGAGAGGAAGAAGTAATGCAAAAATTATAGTCGTACGGTAATGTTGGAATAACAATACCAGTATGTACTACTTTACTCTTGACTAGAAACTGACCAACTATACCTATTACCTAATCTCGTCAATGATAGTTTGAAATGGAAACGCAGAGTAGGGTGAGCTGCAGTCAACAACCATCATCCCTCTGTACTCTGACCACAGAGCCTGAACTTTTGACCTGGACTCGATCACATGCTGCTGATTCTGCAAATCCGGCAAATCTGAAATTGTAGTCAGGATCCTGTATAATACTATTTTTAAATCTGTCTCATACTCAATTTAAAAGTTATGGGCATCAATGTTTTGAATAAAATTTGTCAATAGCTGATCTCTCCGTGTGGTAATACAGACACAGTTATTTGCTTAATATTGAGTATACAGAATAATAAACGAAAGAAAGAAGGATGTCACCACAGCATACTACAGATTAATATTTTCACTAGAGATGTCGTGTCACTACAGATTAATACTAAAGCTTGAGCAAGTCAAGTCAAGTTTTTACTGAGGTCAAAATTATTTTAAGATTAAGATTAAGATAAGCCACATTACTTGGATTCAGCAAGATTAAATATTTCATGGCAGTATAATCCAATTTGTCTACGTCCAAAGCCTTCAATTTCTCACAGATCTCATCCAACTTTTCTGACCAATTGCTTAATCCCAGAAGAGCCACTTCCGTTAGATTGAAGCTAGAACATAAAAATGACTTTAATGAATAAGTATCTTTGTGACCACCGTAGATTTAATAATTTTCCCCCATTTTAACCATTTATGTATTACAATTGTGGTTTACCTTTGTCCATTGCTAAGAGTCAATGCTTTTGCCAGTCCTGATTTTAGGCGATGGTAAATGTGATCTAAAAGATGAATCTCAGCCCAACAGCCGTGAAGCAACGTCATCTGATCTTCTACCTAAATCAGCAACACAGTGCTGTGAATTGTGCAACAAACTGCAAAGTGCAAACCTGATCGATTCAAGCTAAATTCTTTGCGGATTTCTACAATTTTACATTCGAAAACGATTTGTTTAAAGGCCTTCACATAGAAATTCATGTTGTTTCTTATTACTTTAAAGGAATGCCTTTCAGTTCAGCGAAATTACTAATGAAATTTTTTGCAAGTGCTGGTTGGTTACTGCAATGTTATACACCAACTGCAATTAATTTATTACCATCGACGTGTATTACTTATCACATCGTTAGTGTTATGCACTTCTGAGAATGATAGTTGAATTTAAGTCAATTTAAACTGATTATTTAAGATGTCTGAAAAGTCAGAAACTGTTACTAACCAATAAGTTTTGAAAGTATGGACTGTTTCGTGCCCAGACCACCTGGGCAAATAAGCTGTTATCAATTACGTCATACATAATTCGAAACGTATCCACGCTTTCTTTCATGTAGCTTTCGTCTTGAATCAAATTGTAGAGGTTAGTTTGCCATTGCCTTTCATTGGGCATCGACTTTGCCAGTTCCTCAAGCTGGTGAGGTGGCGGGTTCTGTTTCGGTGGCAGTGCCAGAGATCCGAAGGAATTGGCACTTCCAAAATGATTATGAAAAATACGCGTAGCCGGAAGATTGCACATAGGGACGTAAGTAAGGGGGGATGAACAGTTTGTGGAAGCTTCGGTGAGAGTCCCTGAGTTTTGAAACGACCCCCCAAAAGAGGAGGTCGTGGAAGTGAAGGGGGATAAGGCATCAAGAATCCCTGAACCTGTAGGCGGTGTAGTGTGGAATGCATCGTAATGGTACAGCTGAGGGGGCGGTATAGGAGATGGTTCAGATTTTGCGACTATTGAACCCAAGCCTGGGATATTGGCATTAGGAGTATGATTGGATCGAAGCGTTATGCTTGGATCATCAATACTGCTGCTGAGTAAAGCTGCCAGGCTATCACAGTTAGGAGCATAGCTGGAGGGGGCGTCTGTGGATACCACAGGGATTGGGCTCAGAAAAGATCCATCCGGAAGGGGCTGAGGGGGTCCTTGATCAGCGGTGGATCTCATCTGACCGCCCGTCGGCGAATGAGTAGACGACAGGGTGGGACTTTGGATCTCGCCACCGTAGTCCTTCAAATAGCTAGACTTAACGTCACAAGCATAGCCATAGCTAGGATCCAGCTGATAGGTAAAACAGGTTAATCCTTTGGCCAGATAACCAGATCCGGAACTATCGGGACCTGGAGGTAATGTCCTGTGATAGCCAGTACTGCTGCTCACTGTCTGTTCTGAGGGAGCTGAGATAGAGGGGTTGAGAAATGAGGCGGGCCCGGTTGATTGCATACAGCTTCGAATTTGCTGCAGTCTTCGCGCTCTGTCCTTTTTGTACATTGTGCCGAACTTGTTTCGACCTCCTCGCATTCTGTCCTGGCGAACGGCTGAAATAGATAATTCAAAAACAGAAAAAATATATAATAACAAATATCGCATTTGTTTTAAATTTTGACGGTGGACTGCACGAGATTAGTCTATATGGGAACTATTCCAAGCTACTTATCTTGACCTAGTCTCCTGCTATTCAGCTATAGTTTAGCAGGAAATGACAAATCTTGCCAGAAAATTTAGCAGATGTAGATTTAGTAAGATTACAATCATGTCTACATAGTGAGATTAATATCTTACCCACAAATTTATTAAGATTTAATTAAGATAATTTAATTAAGATAATTAGTCTTAGTTACTTAATCTTACTGTTTAGCTACGGCATATATGCATTTTAGCTTTCACAAATCAGAACTAAATAGATTCAGACTTGGCTTGGTATGGGTTTCGTTTGTAGACACTGACACATCTGATCGATCTGCCAAATAATTATAAGCTCTTGCGTTTCCCCCAGGCCTAAGGCATTCATAGTTCCTGCCGCCAGACGCGCACGCGCATGTAAGCGTCTGCATGCGTTCGTGACCATGAATTCGTTATAACTGATTTTAAACTGTTAAAACGGCATGTTACAATCTGAGGCGTCGGCGCGTGTCGACGCGCGTCTCTATGCGTTCGCGACTATGAATGCACCATTGCAAGGTAACTTCTGGTAATTTCGACGAATAAACACCATTAGAACTTTGTATGGCGCCACAAGAGATGCTGATGAACACAAAAATTCAAAAAATTGTGAAGACATAAAATTTTAACTGGCTAAGGAGGATCATCAGGATTAAAACATTCATACATTTCTGGACGCTGGGAATTTTCAAATTTCGTTTGTTAAGTCAAGTTTGCGTTGGCTCGGTAATAGCTAGGGTTTTAGAAATCTTGAGATGTAAGCTTACGTTGAACTAACGAAACGCTTATCAAGAAACGGATTACCGATTTGTGGTCAGCACTGAGCGTTCCAAAAAAACAAGGCAAATTTTTGGCAAAATCGGGGACAACAATTCTTTAGCTCCCCTTGGTCCCCCTTCCAACCTAATGTTTAACTTATTAAAAGCTTGCATTTATTAACATCGAGTAGGCCCCTACAACGGCTTAAAGCTACGTTAAAGCTTTGAAAAGTCAAAAGTTAGGAATGAGGGAGGCGTGCGCAGGATACCTAAAAATTTAAATTTTTATGCAGTTTAATTTTTATGTATTCTAAGAGGGAACATTTATAGCTAATTCATTTTTAATTTTGTATTTCTGTACACTCAGACATACGTAGAGTTAGCCCGCAACCATTATCAACTCAATTAGTCCACTTTCTCAGTCCCTTAGAGTAGTATCAATGTCTGAAAAATTTTCTGGACTTTGGTTGTCCCCAAAAGGCCCTTTTATTCTATTTCACAGTAAGGGTGGGTCTCAGGCATTTTATGATTTTTCCGACTACGTTTGTTGTCAAATATTTTAGAGTATTACAGAAAGTGACATCTCAAACGGATAGGGTCTTTTATGAGAGAGACAGTTTCGGTCAATAGTTCACTAGACATGCCCTAAGGTTCCCAGACAAGGTCAATTGAGGTTCTAGAGTGAAAGAAACTAAAATTAAAGAATTAAACTTCCCGACACTTTTAATCGCCACCATATTTGATTGAACTGAAAAAGTGAAACTATTTCATCAGTGAAATTAAATCCTTTATTTTCGCTTGTTAAATAGGGAGTAATTGCAATTTTGAACAAAAGCTGACCCAGCCAGTATAAACTATAAAGTTTCATAAAAATTCAGCATATTCGTAACTAACATTTCGGTTGTCTATTCCTAATTATTTGCTGTATTTAATAAATTTTCCAGACGCACGAAAAAACAATTATTACCCTATTCTACCGTAGGCCTTTGTGACTAATTAAGTACAGTAAGTAAACACTATACAATTGTTTGTGTAGGCTAGGTTAAATACTTTTTACATGTTTTTGCAGTGCAGAAATCTTGAAATCTTAAAACCAGTGTTACTGTGGAATGCTAACATTTTTAACAGTCTGGATAATATCTAGTCAAAAAGCACCCCAACAAAAACTGCTCCCGTCTGTGCACAAGTTTAGTGCGCAAAATTAAACTTTAAGTATATTAATGAAACAAACAGACCCACCTATCTATCGCACATTCCGCCACAGCCTAGCCAATTAAAGAAAATTTGCAGGAACCTTTCAACTAAATTTAAATAAAGACCAAATTTACATTTATATGTCAAGCTAAACAAACAAAACCTTCCAAACCACGAAACATGAAATCACATCTAGAATTATTTCAAGACGCCTGGCGTACAAGATTGCAAATCTTTAGCCCAAAAGAATTTTCCAAAAATATATTACCTCATGCCCCCTACTGAGTCTCTTTCTATAAACATAAAAGATTATTTTAACTTTCAGGAAAATAAAACATCATTTACATCGGCAATAGTTAAAATAGAATTAGTTATCCGGCAAATATAAAGTCCAGAAATATTATTATGTTAATGCTATTAATAAAAATGTTAATATTATTAAAAATATTCGTTTTTGCTGCAAATCGAATATCGAAAAAAAGATTTTAAAACGGAAATTTGAAATATTACTTTGAAATTTGAAATAGTGAAACATTACTGTAGGCGAAACATAATACCCACATCATTTTTGAGCATAATTTGTCAGGCTACAAAATTTACAGAGCACGGGGGAGGGAGAGTCAGTACAGGCATTTGATAAACTTCACAGCACAATAGGGATTTACAGCTTACAAAAAGGTAGCTATCACAGAATCCTTCGCATGTTCTTTGCTCTTTCGCAAAATAAAAATTCGTCAGATTCCTATACATTCCACTTAGATTTTTAATCTTTCCAGATTAGATTAAATTTCCAGATTAGATTTATTATTTTTTTCGAGAATATGTAGTTTCAGTTACTCTTGCACATACTGTCTTGTCTTCAAAAAATGAAAGAAGGATTGAGTCCATAATCCCGCATTTTCTTTACTGTATTCCTGAGGGACCGTTTAAGGACAGAAGGCTTCTCTTAACTACCTCTTCGCATTGTTAAAACTCATGTTTTTTTCCATAAACAGATAATAATTGTACAGATTCTTTTTTGCTGGATCAAAAACTGCTCGTCATTTTTCATTTTTTTGTATCGGTGTTCTAAAAACAGTAAAAATTATGGGGTACTATAGTCATCAAATGGTGGCAATTCCGAGTGTGGCGGTTTCTTATGACACTTTTTTCATCAGCTGTTTGTCTCACACTCTGTCTAGACATTAATGTTCCACTGTGTGCATCGAAAATGCATGGTGGCAGTGCTTGGGTACCTCTTTGTATAGAAACTAGTTTTTAGGTGCCATAAAAAGTTTGAAGAATCCCCTGGAATAATTGCCCTCTGGCTGTAGTTTGATGTGATGTTGCGTGGAAACTAGGGGAGGAGATGTGTACATGTGCAGTGTACTTGATTGCACGACAGAGTTTCTATGTTGATACGCAAGACAACACTGCTGCACGCTGTATGCTTCCTGCTACAAACTGGACACTATAAAATGCACAACGATGTGTAGAGTGACCGCGCTTGGCTGGAAACTAGGCCGACCAAAACCAATTTTGAAAAACTAGATCCCCATAGTTTTAGGGGAAATATGGAACAAATACAAGAACATATACAGATTTAAAACTTTCACTCAAAACGACCTTACACGTAGTGGCACGGATTTGCATAAAAAGTTGCACATGCCCTTGAAAACTGTGGAGACACGCGACAAAAACGCAGATGTAACAAACAGTGCAAAAATTATCAAATTATTAAATAAAGACTATGACAATATTTCTGTTTACACATGCTGACATCATCGTTGTTTTTGCCACTATTATAGCTTAAAAGTTCAATTCCATGTAAAATGTTAAAAATAACCGCAGTCAATTGCAAAGTTAAATATTACTAATACTAATGTTGGGTAAAGTACGTACTTTTGAAAGTTTGCAATAGGATATTGTTCTTATTGTTATAAACCATTATTAGTATAGTTAAACAGCTAAGAAGAGTAATAAGAAAGGAATAACCGCGATATAATGTAAACGTTGTATGCAAAAAACTTAAGAAGGTATAGTCAACTTTGATAAAAACCAGCATTGAGTAAATTTTGTATAGGTTACCTTTAACAGATCGACAATTAACTACTAAGCCAACGAAATAAAAAAATTATTATAGTCAATTCAAAAATTATTACTCCGCTGTATATATGTATAACTAACTATGTGACTTATTTAGCTTGTTCCTTTTGAAATTGGCAACGATTTTGAAACCACTACATTAACCCTTTCATGCTTTCTAGAAAAATGAGGGAACATCGAACATTAGTTAAGTGATCAGAAAGATTCTCCGTTTTATAAACGAAATTAAGCTCTAATTACAGGCTATATTGCATCCTAAAATCCCTGGTTTCTTTCTTCTTTAGAACTTCCTCTAGAATTAAAAAAGGAAGATTTGAATAAAACATTCAGAAAAGAGTAGAAAAATTGGTTCCGTCCAGTTATGGCACTAAAAACGGTGCAGTTATGGCACTAAGATCTGTTATGGCACTAGTACTGTTATGGCACTCAAAAGATCAGTTATGGCACTCAGGAGATCAGTTATGGCACTCAAAAGATCAGTTATGGCACTCGGCAGTCTTGTTATGGCACTCAAAAGATCAGTTATGGCACTCGTGTAACTATTAATTATATATTGCCAAAATGTTAAACTGCAGAATCTTGGAATTAGTATTTAACTTAGGCTTTCAGTTTAGAAAATTTTTAATCAATTTTTGTAGATTTAAAACTTGTCGTGATTACGGGCACGACACTTTCCTTGTGTGCAGAGCAAAATTTTTGTGTATTTTGTATGACTTTAAAGTAGGATATGTAGTGTTAGTAACAGAAAAACTCAAATTAATGTAAAACATTTTATGCAGGTTTTTAAAGACAATTCCTATCATTCTTACAGAAAATTAAATAAATTCGAAAATTTTATCATTTTACAGTTTTTCTTGCAACCGAAACAAGACTGACAAAAACTCTAAATCCGAAAAATCATGCTTCTGGCTTCTGTTTTAAGTTCAAACGAAGCAGTATAAGATTTTATTACCATTATGATTGCTTGAAAAATTCAATGTCTATAAGATTTATTTTTCGTTCATGGCAAGTAAAGTACTGCTATATGCTGAAGATAAAATTATATTCTAGTCCATCCAAAGCTAGTTTACCCTATAGTTAATTTTGGACCTAAACAAATTATTGTCTTTTGTATTGGCATCAGTGAATTTTATCAGTGCCATAACTGAACTCCTGAGTGCCATAACAGAACTCATGGGTGCCATAACTGAACTCCTGAGTGCCAGAACAGAACTCAAGAGTGCCAGAACGGAATTGAAAATTAGTGCCATAACAGGACAGTGCCATACCTGGAATTGACCGAAAAATTACCTCTTAGAAACATGCATCACAGAAGGGTCAAAAAAATTAGATCTTTAAAAACGTACCAACTTCGTTTAATATTAACTTAAATATCGTAGAAAAAGTGATATTTATTTCGATTATATTTTATCTAACGTGCAGAGCCGTTCTTACACCATCTAAACGTTTACCGTAATTTTGTTAATTTTGCATTAATTACCTTCACATTAAACAAACGATATAAATAGCTGCACGTACCTTCTTCCTTCATGCCGACAGCAACGCATTTCTTGTATCTGCAAAATTGGCACCGCTTTCGACAAGACTTATCTACATTACAATTCTGACTACCAGAGCATTGATATACCTGAAACAATTAAATTGTTAAAAAGCTATTTAAATTTATATCTTAAATTTAAAATTAAGTTAGCTTTGATTGCCAACCATTTTGTCTAATCGAGTCAGGTTTCTGGACAAATCAGTACTAGCTAGCAGTATTATTTCATTTCATTTGTCAGTAAAATCGACTACATCGATATTGAATTTCACCTTTTCTCGAATCGTAAACTACCAAGAGCAAGACTCTTGTTGCCTAGTCGCCGTTCCTTCGATAACTACGTACTGTAAAGAATACTGTAGCAAAGATGGAATCCCATGAGGATCTCGATTTTGTGCAGTGAAAATATAAACGTTCATTCCTTTATCTCTAGCAGCACGATACGTACGACGACGTCGTGACATACCACGAATTCGAAATCATTTGGCAAAGCTATGGCTGCGAAAGAGATATAGGCAGGATAGTATTTATGCCCATAAAACCGAAAATCCGGATTCTGGGGGATGACTGACCTCACTAGAGAGGAGCTGCAGGTCTGTGGTGGGAATGGAACCCCCTCAACCCCCCCCCCCAAGCCCATGGTGCGGAACCTGGCAGTTTTAAAAAGAAATGTGCTTCACTACTGTAAGACAGGAACAAATCAAATCAAGTCAAATCAAATCAAATGTTTTAACGCTTGTTGAAATTTTATCATGTACCGAAGAATGGTAATCATAATGGTAGAGAATACCTACCATAGAATGGTAATAGCTAGAAGATAGCTTATTCCATAAGCTGATTTGGTATCTGTCTTTAAATAGTGCAATTCTTTGTACTACATACTACATACCACCGACTGTAACAGCATTACATGCTTCCATGCATAGCTTGATTGATTATGACTCATAAATCTAGGATTCTAGTCATTATGCTAAATTTACAAATTGAGGATGATACAGCAATAATAGCTTTGTTTGGTGTCCTGGGAAAATTTGAAAACAAGAGACTAACTCATTACATAAAACTGGGATTTTAAAGTGAAAGCCTCTGATTCTGAAATTAATGAGCACTGACCCGAAAATCTGTTGCAAGATTAAGTTTTCAAAAATTTAAGCAACTACCGTAACCGAAATATTTTTATTGCTCCAGAAATATATACTACAAAGTTAAAACTCACAAACTACACAAAATGCGAACGAAAACGGACCTGAGCAAACGAATTCCAATCAGCTTTTTAAAATTTACTCTTGAGCAAAACTGTATGCAGCAGGTTCAGCAAGAAGATCTTTTTCCCTACGGTGTAAGCATTTCTCAAAACAAGTAATAATTAGTCACCTTACGTTTTTCTATTCGAACCCCTTCTGTACTCGGAATGCTACATTGCTAATTTTCCAGTTTGAGTTTGTCTTTGTTCATGTCTTTGTTAAACGCATCTTCGAAGGCAAAATATTTTAAATTTATAAATGTAAAATGATGAAATCTTTAGTTTTTTGATATCAGCACAATTCTGGATGCAGTTTTGTGTTTACATAGCAGTTGAACACATTCTGCTTGGAATCCTAAAAACTTCCAACTGCAACCAAACTCTCGTTACCTTCTTGTTTTGAACTGTCCTCTTGAAAAATCCTTTACATGATTCACACGTAAGCAGCCCGTAATGATACCCGGATACAGTATCCCCGCAGACAGGACAGGGGTCGTCTAGAAACGTTTTTACGGGGGCTGAATATTTATGAATAAGTGGGGAGGTAGAATCAACAATAGTTCCTTTGCCTGGCGATGCGTGGCGATCTACCATCATATTTCCATTGAAACTCTGTAATACTGAATAAATTGCAAATCAAATATTTAAGTAATAAGCTTACAAAATTACGCGATAGAAACAGTAAAATAATCTAGTAGTTGCATTCGTTACTACATTCCTGTCCAAAGACTGAAGCGGATTCTCTACCTATAACTACTAACTGTTTCTTGCGGCAAGTGCATAACATTGGGTATTTTAGGTTTTATGTTTGTTTTATGTTTTATATATACCTATCTGCGAACCATGTCTATTAGCCTCAGAGTGTTTTGGTCAAGACAAGAATTGAAACGAGCTGGCCGATCTTCTCTGACTCGGGCAACGTTCAGTGTGAACTAGCAGGTACTAAAACCTACACGATTGCGTTGATCAAGCTCCTCCAGCTAAGGTTAAATCGATATGCAGGCGGGTGGAAGGGTTTAAGGCTACCGTTTGCAAGAAGCATTATCTGAATTACTACAATAGAAGTATTTAGAATTTTATACCGAAAATTCTGTCTTTACTATGTACTAAATTTCTAGCATAAAAAATTAAATATTCTGTACCGAAATTTCTTGGAATTGCAATAATTCTGCTCATGCAAATTTGCAATTTGCTGTTGTATATGACTGACTATGTATGTCACTCTCGCTGATATCACTCTGCTAACCACTTAATTGGGTATGTGCAGCAATTTAGTCTATGATACCGTCTGAGCACGGTTCCGGAGTCATACTTTTTTCAAAAAAACCTTCGAAAATTAAAAAATCCTAATTGAATAAAAACGAAAAAATGCATTTTGAAATTGCTCAGCTAAAATTCTTTGACCATTAAAAATCATGGACTAGATGTAGTAGAAATTTCAAAACTATACCAGCCAAGAATGTCTGACAAATAATGGAATACTGTCCTCATATGGTATTAAACTCTGAAAGACTGTCAGATTAAATTTCATTCGAGGAGTAAAGAGGCGGAGCCAAACTTTTGATTATGGGTGGATACCTAACAGACATATCTACACTGCGCACTCCTATACATGGGATAGTTTGCGAGAGTTTTCTACACTTACAGCATAGAATATAGCCGGAAGCTAGAGCTTCCCAAGAGAGTGCGAGCATCGTTGAAATTGACCAAACCCAAACTGCGAGGCTTGGTCCGACTGAATTTAATGAAATGTTGTTACTATGTTGGGGAGAGAAACAGTTTCAAAATACAGTATTGCACCAATTTTATTGTAACATTGTCTGTCAGCGTCGCAAAACTCTGGGGGCTAGTTTTTTCGCTGGGATGAGAGAGATAGAATCCTTTTTAACGTGTTTAAAATGTCGGTCACTGTACGTCAAATTTCACGTGTAGAGGCCCACTCGCATTTCCAAAATTTTAAGAGGCACTCTGTGTTTGAACAGAATTCTGAAAATGAGAAATAACATAGGCCACGTGAGGTGAGATTGGAAAACTAGTGAAAGTGATGAACTTTGCCTGCAGTTGCAGTGCAGTTTGCTTTTTAACATTTTTAGTCACTGCGAAAATTGTTTCAAACTGGAGTTTTCAATAGATGTCCGACACAATGAATGCTGGATGGAAAAATAATACTCCTTACGCAACTCTCTGCATTTAAAGCAAATAATTACCCTAATTCATTTTGTTCTTGAAAAAAGTATTTTCATAATTCATATTTTGAAATAAACTGCAATCATGATTTGACCAAAAAAATTTCCACGAAGTTATATTTCAGGAACAACATCTCATGCGGGGTTAGATTTTGGTAACCCATAAAAATGGGGTCTTTCCTATTCCCCCTATACCCGGTGCTAAAACGTATAATACATTACCAATCCGAGCTAAAATTGGTACCTAGGTATATATATATATATATATATATATATATATATATATATATATATGTACACCTATATATGTATATATATACGTTTTCGACATGTTTTTATATGTTTTCGACTGAGTTCAAATATCACAAATATCACAGTATGTTTTCAATTTTTCCAAATTTGAATTTTTGGCGGACCAAATGGAACCGAAAAATTTTGAACCCGACTTTGCTGAAAACCTGTATATAAGAGTTTAAGCTCACCCGACATCAATCTGAAGTCAATTTCGACTCAGCTTTTGCCCTGATCGATCAATATAGACATTGGAGCAGATAGTGGGTAGTTCCGGGATATTCAATTGAAAGAAAGTGTACATGGAAGCAGGGTTAGTCTTTAATCGTATTGTAGGGCTTGTACCAGGACTGCTGTTTGTTACCCTTAAAACCAGGCCCTAAAGGAGAGAGGGGGAAGTTCAGCATTTCATTAAGGAATGCAAGTAAGGAATTGGCCCGAACGGGGATTGAACGAAGGTTCTTCTGCTCTCGATACAGACATACTACCACTGCACCACAGGGCATCAGCTGGACTTCAATACGAGGCTTATCAATCTTTCCTATGCTTCAGAGATGAAACCGCGTCACCGGGTCACCGGGTCAGTTCGGGTCACTATATGGACCGGGTCACCGGGTCACCGGGTCAGGAGCTCTGACCCGGTCCTGACCCGGTATTTTTGATTGGAGGAATGTTTTTGCTGTTAAAGGATATTTTTCAAAGTTTTACCAATTTTTGCCAACTGAAAACTTCAACAATTAGTCAAAAACTAGCAATAGAAATATTCTTAAATTAAACGTGTAGTTTTTTAAATGCCTGTCGCTGTAGTAGTGTCCTCATAATATTTGTAATGTCCTGTCAAGCTTAGATCTAGGTTTGAAACTACAATGATTGCGTTGAATCTTAACTAGAAAATGAAAACTGTTACATGGACCCTGAGAGTCTGAAATCTTTATTTTAAAATCTAGAATTCTCTATGCTCCATCTACTGTAAGTGATTTATCGCTGCTGCTATTAGGTTTTGGAGGGAGGGGTCAGACTGTGGGTTTGAAATTTCGGCAAGAAGGAAAATCTCAGCAAAACAAGGTTTACAGATTCTGAGTTTTACTTTGCATTTTTTGCAATTGTTATGGCTTATGTTCAGGAATCAATTCTGGTTGATTTTATTTCATACGAAAAGCCATACGATTAAATATACTAGCCATACGAAAAAATATTTCCAAAGAATTTTCGCTGAGTGAAACTTCAATCATACAACTAAATGAAATATTTTAAAATATATAATGATAAAACAGAAAAGTGCTAAGGATAAACCCTATGATCAGAATTAGATATGTTATGACTTTGGCAAAGTATTGTGTTCCAATTTGTTTGATTCGAAAAGCTAAGTAGTTTACTTCACATTATTGAGTGAAAAATCGTGCAAATCGTTTTGATTTTTTTCCGGCTTACTTACAATATTCACTTTCCAATGTTACTACTTTAAGGAAAGCAAAACTTATGCCCAACTTGATATTTTAGTCGTCAAAAATGTCCAAAACGGTAAAAGACACTGACCGCACCCCAATAAATTATTTTTAATTTTTTGCAAGCTTAAACCTGAATTTTCAAAAATACCGGGTCACCGAGTCACCGGGTCAGTGGTCGACCGGGTCACCGGGTCAGTGGCCGACCGGGTCGCCGGGTCACCGGATCAGTAAATAGTGACCCGGTTTCATCTCTGCAGTATGCTTGCTATTCCTGTTAGGCAAACCAAACAAGAAATGCCATTGTATTGTCTTTACAAGGTAAAAGGACTGTAACCACGGAGAGTTCTCCTACCGTTGCCACGGGTTAGGGCTGGTACTCGTCCCGGATACACAGCCTGTGAGCACAGTGACACCTTGAATGATTACTACATCTGTGGAGGAGGGGCCTAGATGTTCGAGTTAGTTTGAATTGTTGGTGAGGTTGAATGTTTCCCTAACTTTGGCCTGAAAATAGTTACAACCTCTGGCCGATGCAATAGTCGTAGTCCTAAGCTGTTGAACCAAACAAATCCGAAGCCAGAGCGTGCCCAGAAAATCCCTATGAAAAAGCATATTAGGACTGAACAGAATTCACCAATTCAAATCATCAAAACGTATAAATCCTTACCGTTTCATGTGACACTTCTTCATTTAGTTCAACCGTTTGTTGGGATTGACCGCAATTTTCCCAGGTCCGCTTGGTTTGGTTTGATGTTGGCCAGCCAATGAGCTGGTGGCCGTTAGCCGACTCAGACAACGGCCAACTGGTTGACATTTGGCCATTGGTTGGTTTTTGGCTGCTGGCTGGCCGAAAGCCGTTAGCTGTTGCTTAGCTGGCTAGCTGGAGTTTAATCGTTTTGTGCGTCTGCCGTGCATAATTATGCGTCTTTTTCATTAGACGTAATCCAAAATAGTGTTTTCCGAACGATCAGCTTCAATCCGAAAAATTCTGTTTTAATTTTGCTGGAGGACTACATTGAGTTGGTGAGACTTTGGACACCAGACAAGTTGAAACACTAAATTGTTAGCACAGTTTATTTACGTTTATAATAATACAATAATGCAATATAACCAGCCTTACATTCACATAGGGTCGAGTCCTGGGGAAGCTTCTTGCAGGTAAATTTTGAGGGGGTTGTACTTTGAACTGAAATTTTCGAGGGAGCTCATACTTCAGGAAATAAATTAGTGGAATTTTTCATAAAATTAACGTTAATCACACAAAATCTTTAATTTTTCAAAAATTCATTTTTTCAAATTCAAAATTCTGCCCGATTTTCACAAAAAGTAAAAGTTCTATCTAAAACATTCTGGCGAAGCCTGAAATCTTTTCAAATTTTAGTGCAAAAATCCGACCCAGACCCTCCCGCGCTAACCTATGAATGCAACGCTTATAATGCAATTTGTGAGCGTTGTTGTGCAAACTTAAAGTTAAATTTTACGACACAGTTGACGCATAAAATCAGTAGAGTTTAGCTTGGCCAATGGCCAACCAACCAACAGCCAGCCAGATGGCCGATGGCCGTTGGCCGAGAAACGGCCTTTGGCTAGCCAACGACCAATGCCAAGCCAGTTGACTGAGATTTTCTCTGCTGGCAAATGTCTTGGCCGGCCAATGGCCAACTGGCCGATTATTGGCCGCACCGGCCAGCGCCCAACATATCAGTTATATACAATGTACCAAAGCTTCTACAATATATACAACAAGTGACAGTCCTATTCCACAACAAAAAGTACCAAAAACGGACGATGTATGAAACAAAGTAAAGGCTCTAAAATAACTTCTTCTCCATAAAGTTTGTTCTTTGGTGATGCAACATCCGTACTTGTTAAAAATCTTTTCAGCTATTCCATATTGTCGCAACCAAATAATTCCTCTTTTTATCTTCTTTTGAAATTTTGTGCTGATTTTAGGTAGAAAAAATGCCTTGTATCCCTTTTGCGATGGATCAGGCAAAGCATACACTCCGAAAATTTGCGAAGTTGCTTCATGAAAGGGCGAAGCACTATAATAGCAATAAAATCTGTTCCGATGGATTAACTGATACACTTTTGTTAAGTTTCTCCTGATGATTGGTGGATGTTGTTGAAAATGTTTTCGAAGGCTCTGATATTGAGTATTCTGTCCAAAAATGAGGGAGAATATATCAGTACTGTTGGTTGGTCCAACATACTGAAATTGATCGTTCAATCCAACAGCGAAATCACTGAGACTGTGCCACGGAATAGAGTGTTGGTTTGTTGTTACTGTGTAGCGGGGCTAGTAGGTTTGCCTACGTACTAACACCGTTACCACGCCCTGACGTAGCGGACGCGGAGACCGTGGCACAGATGGATAACAGACCGACTACAGGAGACGGTCGGGACAGCCTCGCCAGATAATATACGCAGGGGTAATTCCGATCCTAAGGGCGAGATGACTCGCACTCTCACTCACTTAAGAATGAACTACCTACCTAGCAGGAGCTCAGAAAGACTTAGCCTAGCTAAATACACTTTAATAAGAACGGAACAACGAGTTATAGTAATATAACAATACAAAATAATACTGGGATGAACCCTCAATCACACACAAACAGACAAACTACAAACACTAACTTACAGTTACAGCGGCTGACTGGGGTCAGCCAACGTACCAAGCTCTGGGGAGAGCTGAGGGGAGACACAATAATACACAGCAAATATGGGGGAGAGAGAGTAGATTTAAACACGACTGTACACGAAGGCAGAAATAACAACAATGAAGGGGGGGAGCGAGTGTTGGGTTGGACCCTCCCACGAGCGCCCCCTAGTGAGAATTTGCCCCCAATCACGTAGCTCCCAAAGTCACGAGGGGGGGAACCCACCCAATCCCACGCATACACGTTGGGGGAGCTACGTGACTTGCAAACGTGTCCCAGCCCACTTGATGATGTTATGAGAAGCCAGGCGGGTAGCTAGCCTAGCTACTCACCAGCAACGGAAAGGTTGATCATGCCAACCTTGATCCGTTACATCTCCCCAGGGCTCGCCATCCGAACTCCCGAGAGGATCACTGCACCAATGGCGAACTGGTACGTGAGCTGAACTCTCAAACAAATACATACAGTACAGAGCAATGATGCTACAAGTACAATGCAACTGCAAGTCATAAGCTATAAGCTCATAGTCCAAATGTAGAAAAAACACAAAAATAAGTGAGTAAATACTACATAGCACAGAGATTATGCATATACTAGGCACTATGAAGCACTAGTAACAATCAAAAATTAAAGCACAAAGTGACAAAAATTAAGCATAAGTATTTGTTTAGCCAAAAATACACGTAAAGTAGAACCGTATTAATTAAACTGGGATTGTAAGTAACTTAATATGAAAATACAAATGACTTTCCAAACGTAACTCATGGGAAAGAGGAGTTACCCTCCTTTGGAATGTATAGTCAAACGAGTGTGTTAATATATGTTAACAAAGAAGTAAAAGTTGAACTTTCAGATAAAATAATTAATTAAATTTAAGTTAAACCAAGCTGAGCTAGGGTTTATCAGGCCGTCGCTCAACAAGGCAAACTGCCTATGATAATAATAATCATAATAATAAAGTAACCATAGAAAATACACACCGTTAGGTGGAGGTCCTATGGGAAGAAAAACCCGCCCTCCCAAGGTGCAATTTTGTATTTTCATATGACGAGATTCGTCACTGGGTTTTTCGACAATATAAGGCACACATATATATGGCAATATGGAATGATTCCTCTTAAGGTGCTGGTATCGTTTTGTGCAGTGCTTTTGTGCGTATTTTTTGAAACGCCATAACTTTCGCAATTTTGTGAGTTAGAAAGATCTTTATACATCATTTTAAAGCTTATAATCTGCAGATTCTCGTGAGAGTACGAAACTAGTAAAAATCCGGAAATAATAGCTAAAATTTTCTGACATACTGACATCTGACAGGCTGAATATAGACCAAAAATTTTTGAACATGGATTTCTCAAAACTGTGGAATCGGCCAAAAATTTTTCTTGTGCTGTCCTATAAAGGACATGTGGGCCGAGGGACATTTTTTTGGATTTAGCTCAGCAGGTCTTAACGGTAAAGAAAATCCATTAAATGTGCGGTGACACAAAATTTCGCAACTTTGCATTGAGTTTTCTCGCAACTGGAGATGTTTTAGCTCAAACCAAGAAAAATGTCCCTCCGCAATAGTGCGAATTCTCATTCTGCCAAAAATCATGCGAATCCATTGGGTAGTTTTTGAGAAATCGATGTTCAAAACAAAATAATCGCAGTTTTGCCAAAATGGTTTTTCGGCCAAATCTCTAGTTTAGAGCAACAAACTCCGGCTAATAGGCATTGATAAAATGTGCAATGAGACTGTATATCGATCGAGTATAAATAAACCAAAATTGTCCGTACGATTTGGCAGTAATTTTGAAAAAAACTGATTTTCTCGAAAACGGCCATTTTTGGACCCCAAAAATCGTTTTTTGCTTATACTGACTTAACCACTGGAGATAGCTCAAAAGTTGTAAAAGCAAAAATGTTCATTTTTGTGCCCTCTTTCCAACCATATCAGCCAATCTGGTGTCTCGACTATGTGCTGAGAGAATCATGGCAAAAACCAAAAATTTCTTATCTTTGCACCTAAAAATGCGGGACTGGTCCCGGAATGTTAAAGAGCACCGAAATTGTATATTTGGAAAGTTTCATCCACTTTCATAAAGAATTAAAGCCTATAGGATCAAATTTACACAAAAGCTTCAGCCGGCCGGCTACCGGCCTGGAACAGTTTGCAGTGCAGCTATTATGACTGCCAAGATATTTTCGGATGCTATATTAGAAAAAATCTACGTGTACGCATACACTGACTGCACAAACCATACAAGAACCAGGCTTTTTTACAGTTTTTGTGTAGATATGCTGGTCTAGCATCCAAACCATGATTCTCCTTGACGCATATCCAGCTTTTGTTCTAGTATTGTCGACCCTGGAGCAGGAAATGATGAAGAACAAAAGAGTAGAATATGAAACTACATCCGAGGCCAAACGTCGACAACCCGAGAGTATTTTGATTATTATCGTGCAATAAAACTTTAATTTGCTGTCCCCCCGTAGTATAGGCATAGCCTAGTTTAGCATAAGCTAGCTTTGGAGTTCGGTTTAAGGTGCTGGTATCGCTTTGTGTAAATTTGACCCTATAGGCTTTAATTCTTTATGAAAGTGGATGAAACTTTCCAAATATACTGTTTCGGTGCTCTTTAACATTCTGGGACCAGTCCCGCAGTTTTAGGTGCAAAGATAAGAAATTTTTGGTTTTTGCCATTATTCTCTCTGCACATAGTCGAGACACCAGATTGGTTAGTATGGCTGGAAAGAGGGCACAAAAATGAACATTTTTGCTTTTACAACTTTTGAGCTATCTCTAGTGGTTAAGTCAATATAAGCAAAAAACGATTTTTGGGGTCCAAAAATGGCCGTTTTCGAGAAAATCAGTTTTTTCAAAATTACTGCCAAATCGTACGGACAATTTTGGTTTATTTATACTCGATCGATCCACAGTTTCATTGCACATTTTATCAATGCCTATTAGCCGGAGTTTGTTGCTCTAAGCTAGAGATTCGGCCGTAAAACCATTTTGGCAAAACAGCGATTATTTTGTTTTGAACATCGATTTCTCAAAAACTACCAAATGGATTCGCGTGAGTTTTGGCAGAATGAGAATTCGCACTATTGCGGAGGGACATTTTTCTTGGTTTGAGCTAAAACATCTCCAGTTGCGAGAAAACTCAATGCAAAGTTGCGAAATTTCGTGTCACCGCACATTTAATGGATTTTCTTGACCGTTAAGACCTGCTGAGCCAAATCCAAAAAAATGTCCCTCGGCCCACATGTCCTTTATAGGACAGCACAAGAAAAACTTTTGGCCGATTCTACAGTTTTGAGAAATCGATGTTCAAAAATTTTTGGTCTATATTCAGCCTGTCAGATGTCAGTATGTCAGAAAAGTTTAGCTATTTTTTCCAGAATTTTACTAGTTTCGTACTCTAATGAGAATCTGCAGATTATAAGCTTTAAAATGATGTATAAAGCTCTTTCCAACTCACAA
>JASAND010000892.1:0-16052 GCA_030248195.1 Trissonchulus latispiculum | reverse complement strand
TAAAAAAATAGCATAGCAACAGACTTGGGTATGCAACAGTGCAGCATAGTTGCGGGTAAGTGCAATACTCTCAAGATTTGGCTTGGCACTAGAGCATAACTTCATTAGATTTATCAAACACACACAATAATTAGATATCTTTGTTATCAATTCATTGTGTGCTTGATAAATGTAAATATATAGAAATTCGGGGTTCGAGGTAGACGCCTGCATTACGGAACGCGGCCCGGCGCGGCCCGCGGGCCGAAGCCCACGGGCCGGGCCACGGGCCGAGTTTTCGTTCTGATCCCATTATTTTTGCCACATTTTACTGAAGAAAAATAACTCAAATGTTTAGCTTGAAATTTTTGTGCTTCTTGGTCATGTTTCTTACTTTTCAGGAAATAGTTTCAGTATTTTCAAATCATATTTCATAAGTGTTACTGTGTATTCTGTTTAAGTTAAAAACTCGTCTAAATTGTTAAATAAATGCTGGATATCCTTCAAATTTTAACGTTATCTGTATAATCAGTATGCTTTTGCTTATGCTCACTTCTTGAGGCCTAGTCAAAAAATTATTTAAAATGTTGCCCAGCACAACCCTGTGGTTCAAAACATTCGGAACAAGTACTTCAAACTGTTAAAATTCCACTTCAAACTGATAAAATTCTGAACAATTTAAACTGTTAATTGCAAAAGTTAGTGCTCAAAATTAATGTCAATTCTCTCAATTCATTTATTATTTTTGCGACTACAATACAAAAACTGCAAACGGAATTTCAATAAAAATTTTGGAATTTTTTGAAATTTTGCACTTTCTGAAAAAATGAAAACCTTTGCGGGCCGGGCCGGGCGGGCCGAAAACTTTCACGGGCCGGGCCGGGCCGCAAAAATTCGGCCCGTGCAGGTCTCTAGTTCGAGGGCCCCGTTTGACACGCTGAGAAGAACTGGACGTAGCTATCAGCATAATTCATGCTGCAAATAGATCCAAAGACATGAATACACAAATTGGAATACAAAATAGGCCGTTTAGGACCATACTGTTGTCGGAGCGTTTTTATCAATTTGGTATCCGGTTACCGGATATAGACCGGATATGATGGTCTTACCGGATTTTCCTCCTCCTGAGGTTTCTAAAAATATATACTTTATATAGACTATGTAACTTCGAAGGTTAACTCAGGACAGGCGCTCACAGTTCGGTTCCAAAATTTTTTGGTCAGGCTATAGATCCCCGTAGCGAGAACATCTTGTTACAGTAATTTAGATCTTCCCACGTTGCTGATACTTCACATACCCCGCTAGCTTAGTTTAAAATCTGCCCTAAATTTAAATTAATTGCAGGTCGGCTCCCCAAATCGAATACCATGTGGTTCAACTGTCTCACCACTGCCTGCCTAAGTACCGGCCGCCTGCCTTATGGAATGTTTCATTGAATTTCAACTTGACTTCTGACGACTGCAACAATGTGCGTCTAAAGGGAACCGCCACATTAGGAGAGCAGTTCAACTTTATAAAAAACCGTTAAAATCAGTATGACTTCTTCAACCTAAATGTTCACTTTAAAATCCGTATCAAGCGTTTGTCGTTTGCGATCATCACTCCTAACTTCTTTGATTCAGAAGCTGCGTCTGACCGCTCCTTTCAACTACCTTAACACCAGATATGTGCGGGAGCCGAAACTTGGGGTTCAAAGAAGCCGCCAGAAACCGGTTTTTACCGAAAAAAAACAAATTCTGGGGGGGGAGCGACCTCGCGGAGAGGGGATTTTTCAAAAAGCACATGTATGGTTAGGACCCTCCCGGCCCATGACTTGGCAGTTCCCAGGCGTCTTTCAAAGCATCCGTCGGGTCGAAGAGGGTACTTGAGTTTATTGGAGTCTTTGTACTGCAATATTCAACTATATACAATATTCAACATTCCTAAAGCAAAGCAATCTCATTTATAAAGACCACCTATGAAAGAATGATGGTTTATTTGATACAGTAAACAACATAGAACAGAAAACAAATTAACAAAATGTTCGCAGTATGGAATACTCATCAGGTAGATTAAGAAGGACTGACCAGGTCAAATCACAGTGGAATCTGAAACAATGAAATAATTGTATATTCATCTTTGTTATTGTAATCCTGTGCTCTGGCATTAAACATTAAACATTAACTCTTTAAACGATGCATGTATTATTAACCTGAGTGACAGGTTTCATATATTTAATAGCAGAAAGCCTTAATTAAAGCTAAATTATATCTCGTTCAACTCGCATTACACAATCAGCACGATTAGGTTACAAGAAAAAATAACCACAAAAGGCGGGGCTGATTCTGAAAATAGTCTGAAGAAATTGGATTGAGTTTAACGAATCGAACTTAATTTTGTCTTAAGGTGGAAGGGGTCACCTAAAGTTTTATAGTCATTGTCAATTATGAAATATACCTCGACGTGTCCCCAGAAGCAAAACATTTCCGGTATCAAGTCAGATCAGTGGTAATTCATTGCGGTTCAAATCCTTGATCAGTACAATGTTTTGAGAGCCATGGCACTTGGGTTAAGATAGAAGTTAAAAACGTTTTTTCTAACAAAATGAAAAATGTTTCCTTTTTGAAGTTAGGGGTAGGGGACCAACAGTCAGCCAGATTGCAGCCAAATAGACGGATTAGTTCAACAAAACTCGGTCATTTTCTACCCATCCACATGAGCTTTTGCAAATTAAATGTAATCTGATACCCCGCTTCATCCCACCTTAGAAAAAGAGGATTTCTTTTTTGTGTACCCTTCCAGAAAACGAGAGCACAATACACGCTAAGCAGTTAGGTAATGAGCGATTCTAAACGAACCTTCATTTTTCTGCTATTGCTGTTTCTATTTCTTTCAATATTCGACAGCATTCGATCAACTCTCAACCGTTCATGTTCCGCTTCTTCCGCAAAATCCGCCTGTTCAGCCGTTTGAGCAGTCGAATTAGGGTCAGCCTGTTCTTGCAGCAGGCGATCTTCGATTTCTTCAAGCGCAAAGTTTGCCGCCAGGTCCATGAGACGTTGATATGCCAAGGATTCGTTTGGGTCTTTCTGAGGGCGAGGAGTGGACTTTCTTCGAGCTCCGGTCGTCTTCTTGGAGGCATTCAGTTCCTGAGAAACTTCTTTTTTAAATTCTCTGGCAGTTTTCTTGTGGAAACAAAAGGTCTGAAATAAAAACACAATAATTAACGGATAACAGAATACTCTTGGCTGTAAGGATTTGTTAATAAAGCTCGTTAAAAATCGTCTTGCATCGCCACAAGTCCTGGTTGAATATGAAACCAATGCTGTCTTGAGGAACGTATTCACCAAACTATGTAGGCAGGTTTTGTCCACGTCAAACGATGGCACATTTACGTTTACTTGTTAAAGATCATTCGGTTCAACAATTTTGCACAAAATATATACTGATTATAAACTCTTGATCTCCGTAAGAACAGAACAGTAAAGATTAGCATTTCGTCATTGTCGCGCCGTGCCACAAAAACGAAAGCTGGCCGGACCAACTCTAACTAATTGTGTACAAGCGCTGTAAGCTCAACGTGGTGATTACTTTACAGTAACTAACGCTAGATCTGGCATTTGGTAATATAAAGGCCGGTTCACAGTAGGGCACAAGCACAAGCACAACCGGTTCACACTATCGAAAACTTGCACAAGCACAAGAACAAGGTCAAGCACAAGCACAGCGCTTGCAGCCTATCGAAATAGTTTTACACATGAGCAGAAGATGTGCCAAGGCTGAATATCAATTGCCATTGGCTATGATCGTGCCGTAGTGTCTACGTCTTCGTCTTGTGTTTGTGCTTGTTCGCTAGTATGAACCGGCCTTTATTCCGAGGCTGTCAGGTTGCACTAAGTCTGACTACAGCACAGGACCAACAGTTGAACCGCTTCGAGGAGTTTCATAACTCGTTTCCTATTTCCAGCCAAAGCATAGACTTAACATCTGTACCTAAGATCTAAAAATTCCAATGAAAGGTTACCACATACGAAAAGATCATTCTTCGTTGCAGTCTTATCAATTTTTTCAAGCACTGCAGCATTCAGGGCTCTTGACTTCACCGTCTTTCCTGGCGTCAGCAGATTGTTCAAAAGTGCCACAAAAATATCCCTACTCTTCCCAAAATCGACTAATTTCTGGGGGCAGTGGAAATCGGGAGGAAATCGTTCATGGTAAGGAACCGGAAAGCCGCGACAAACACTGGCCTAAAATAGCGAAAAGAAAATACAAAATATTTTAAAATTGATTTCTAAGACCATCCACCTAAGCTATAGAAAAGGTTAACATTAGAGACCTGCACGGGCCGAATTTTTACGGCCCGGCCCGGCCCGGCCCGTGAAAAATTTTTCTCGGCCCGCCCGGCCCGGCCCGTGAAAGGTTTCGGCCCGCTCGGCCCGGCCCGTCAAATTTTTCGGCCCGCCCGGCCAGGCCCGCGAAATTTTTCATTTTTTCAGAAAGTGCAAAATTTCAAAAAATTCGAAAATTTTTTATTGAAATTTAGTTTGAAGTTTCTGTATTGTAGCCGCAAAAATTGCATCAATGAATTGAGAGATTTGGCATTAATTTTGAGCACCAACTTTTGCAATTACCAGTTTAAATTGTTCAGAATTTTATCAGTTTGAAGTGGAATTTTATCAGTTTGAAGTGCTTGTTCCGAATGTTTTGAACCACAGGGTTGTGCTGGACAATATCTGAAATGATAATTTTTTGGCTAGGCCTTTGTGCGAATCAAGAAATGAGCATAAGCATACTGAATACTGATTATACAGGTGACGTTAAAATTTGAAGGATATCCAGCATTTATTTAACAATTGAATTGAATGAATGCATGAATGAACTGTTTGATTTAAACAGAATACACAGTAACACTTATGATATGAAAATACTGAAATTAGTTCCTAAAAGTAAGAAACGTGATAAAAAAGCACAAAATTCTTTCAAGCTAAACATTTGAGTTATTTTTCTTCAGTGAAATCTAGCAAAAATGATGGGAGCAGACCGAAAACACGGCCCGTGGCCCGGCCCGGCCCGTGAGCTTCTGCCCGCGGCCCGGCCCGGCCCGTGAACTTTGGCCGTCGGCCCGCTCGGCCCGGCCCGCGGGCCGGGCTGGGCCGGGCCGGGCCGGGCCGCGGGCCGTAATGCAGGCCTCTAGTTAACATCAAGATCTAGCTGGAAACTTTTCATACAGTAATAGCAAGAGGTCCCATCAAAAACCTGAGTTTGGCTGCTAGGGAGCGTGTCCTGTTGATCGGTTTGGACCTGTCAGCCAGTAAAGGAGTTTTTTATGAAAGAAATAGCAGAAGAGATAGAGATAGCACATTAAGAGATGAAAGTCGCAGAAATGAACTGTCGTACTGGGCCAATAGATTTTTTCCACAATCCCCGCCTCCCCTCAAAACAAAATGGTTGGGTTGGGGGTTGTTGGGTGATCCAAATGCGTTCATATTTTGGTAGGTTCATATTTTTGTAGTTCATAACCTGAGGCTCGGTGATTTCAAAACTTTAAAATTTTTGGATTTTTTGTAAACTTTTCCGGCAGAATCGACAATGTTGAATATTTTTGTTCTTGCATCAACCTCTAAAAATGCTTCCTGCGATTTCTACACCGGCTCTAACAGTAACGATCAAAGGAATTGCTGCGCATAATTGTAACACAATTAACATACTACAGGAGGCATTTTCCTTTGATTTTTACAGTTAGATCCGCTGTAGAGATTGCAGGAGGCATTTTCAGATGTTGGTGCAAGAACAAAAATACTCAGCATCATTGAATCTGCCAGAAATTTTAAAAAATTTCATACATTTTAAAATTTTAAAATTTTTAAAATTTTGTCTATTTTAAAATTTTGAAGTCACTGAGCTTCAGCTAGTAACCTACCATAATAAGAACGCATTTGGATCACCCAATAATCCCCAACTCAACCACTTTGTTTTGAGGGGGGGATTGTGGAAAAGATCCGGGCAATTTCATGAAAACCTATGCACTGAATGCACTTGAACCCGCATTTGCACTTGAGGTGTTTCAAGTTTCACTTGCACTTCAAGTTTCAAATTGACAGTGTTTCATAATTTTTTTCTGCCACTTACGGAAATTAGCTAAAGATGTTACCAGACTTGAGAACTTGTATATGCAAGTTCAACTGCAAGTTTGAGGTAGCTGATATCCAAGTAATAACCAAGAATGCTTAAAAATTCATACAATCCAAAAATGAAATAAATTATTTGAAATTCGTATAGTACTACGACAACATCCCAAAAAGCCTTGCCATAAAATTTCTCAAAAACATTAAGATTTGAATAATTTAGCAATTTTTTATACATTTGTTCAGTGAAAATTCATTCAACTACTTTCACCGCAAGTGCAAGTTCAAGGATTGAGCACTTTAATGAAACAGATTCTGCAATTGTTAGCTGACAATTTGTAACTTACAGGCTTACAACTTGCAGTTCAAGTGCAAGTACACAAACGCAAGCACCACTTGAGGATTCATGAAACACCTTACTTGTAACTTGCTCGTGCAAGCTGCAGCTTTCGAGTTTTATGAAATTGGCCCCATGATAGCAATGTATTAGTTATCTTAGAGTCTAGCTTACCGTAGTTTTGATGTTTTCAGCGCGTTTGAAAAGTTCATTTGTTTCCAAGCGAGCTGTTGCATCCAAACCAATACTTTCGGATGGAACGATTTCAGCCTTCTTAATTGAGTGAAACTCTAAAAATAGACTTTATCTTTATCTATGATCAATCTGCAATCTCGTTAATATTATAATAAGACAATTAATTAATTAATAATTAAGATAATTTGATGACTTCTGACTTGAAGAAGCACAATTTGACTGATTGAGTTGAAATCTGTTAGGGGTAGGTTTTCGGACCTGCTGATTTCAAAAATGCAAAAATCTTAAAATTTTCAAAAAATTTTTAAACATTTTAAAATTTTAGTTTGGTAAGAGAGCAAAGGGGAACCGAAAAAGTTTTTGAAAAAATTTTGCTGAAAACTTGATTACATTGGTTTGGGTTTTCTGGGGCGTTGATCACGCATCATCTGAGACACTCACCTTAATATACACGCTAAAGTTTAAGCTTAAGATGCAAGCTTATCCTTAGCTAACGAAAAGCTGAATCGAAAAATCTATTTCGGATTCGTGATCAGCGCCCCAGAAAACCGCTGTAAGCAAGTTTTAAGCAAAATTTTTTTCAAAAAATTTTTCGGTTCCCCTTTTTCCTCCCTTACTAAAACTAAACTTTTTTACTAAACTAAAATTTTAAAATTTTTGAAATCTGCAGGTCCGAAAACCTACCCCTTCCAAATTTCAACTCAATCAGTCAAATTGTGCTTCTTCGGTACTATGTACTTCGGAGCAGTGGGCGGATAATGAGAAAGACCCGGAAATTTTGCTCCAATTCAAAATGAATTTAAAACTGTGCTCACCAGTTTGCTTCGAGTAGTGTTCATCATCATTTTCAACTTTCATAATAGTGACATTGTTTCCAACGTTCGGATTCGCTTTTCCAGCAAACCCGGACACAAATGTACTAGCTTTGGTTTCAAAACAAAGCTTTGGCTTTTTTGGCGCAACATCCTAAATAAGCAAAATAATTGCAATAGATTAATAATTATAGGCACAAGACGATGTGGGTTGAAATAGAGTGCAGAACTCTATGAAAAAGTAGTTGGACAGGAGGTGGGTGACAAGGCGCTACAACGAATGTTACCGGGAAAATGTATTGCTGGTTTTTAGTTTTTCAGAAAGCTAACAACTAGCATTAAAATCATTGTTTTGCTAATTGTTGACGTAAATATTTCAAAAATCTGTAGGAAATTTTGCAGACTACTAAGATTGTGATTTTGAACCAAGCTAACTCTTCGTAATTGTTTGATTTCGAACTCTAATATTTTGTCTTGTTGTTGACAGCAAGCGAAGCCATATTGTCTGAGGAACCGGAACAAAATTGGCACCTAACCATCAATCATCATGGTTTGCGGTTCATGGACACCTAAGAATTCCGAACATAATAAGTTGGATAAGTAAATATAAGCTTAAACGTTAAGCTGACAACTTTAGCTTATTTCTAGCTAACGAAAAGCTGGAACCAAAAATGGTTTTCAGATTCGTGTTCAGCAACTCAGAAAACCCTTATATGCGACTTTTCAGCGAAATCGGAGACAAAAAAGTTTTTGGTTCTCCATGGCCCTCCCTTATAAAACTCAAAAATTTAAAATTTTTAAAATTTTAAAATTTTGCTGCAGATCGACCAGAAATGTGTTCAAATGCATCCTTACCAAATTTGAACTAAATCGGTTAAGTTTTGCGAAAGTTACGCTCAAGTGTGCGTCTGAATTAGTAGGTATCGCCGAATCTGTCCCAAACAGATTATATATAGAAATTAGGCTAATAAGCTTAAATTGGAGAATTTACGCAAAACACAAAACTATTCGCATTCCGCAAACCATGAACTCGCGAAGTCTGTAGTGTCCACCAATCACTGACCTCATCTTCGCAGAACAGGTCGCACAAAATGGAGTAGAGCAACTGGGACTGGTGAGAGTCAATGAAAAACATCCTTCTCAGATAGTCGGATCTGCGAGCTTCCGTCCAGCAGTTATGGCACAAGTCAACAAAGATCGATTCAAGAAAGTGTCGATCAAAGGCACCTATGGCAGCTTCATCTAAAACAGCAGACTAATACTGAAACTGACCCAAACGATGACAAAAATTAAAGCGGAATTTCATATTTTTCGGTTTTCGAAATATCCTGTTTTGTACAATTTTTTAAAATATATATACACATCGTTTGTTTTTCCTTTAAAGGCTGTCAAATAGCCAAAGTTTGTGCACGGGGTATATATCCCCCAATTAGTCAACTTACCGGTTGGTCAACACCCCAGCTAGTCAACTCTAATCCCCATAATTAGACCATAATTAGTTGTCCCCAGTTAGTCAACTGTTCATCAAGTCATCCTTAGTTGGTCAATTCTTTTTCTTGTCATCACCACATGGTCAACTGATTTTTCGTTTCGACCTATTTTTCTCAGGGGTCCTGCTCTATGCTAACCAGTATTAAGGTTTAACTTTCAAAACTAATTAATTTTTGTTAATTTAAACAGAAATATTTATATAATTCAGACGGGTCTTTCCCGTTTACTCCACCCAGTGCTAAAATTTTTAAAACTTGAACAATCGAGCTGAGATTTGGTATGGGTATGTTTTCGACCAAGCTGAGTTCAAATATCGCAAAATTTGTCGATTTCACGAAATTTTATTTGTTCTATTTCTAAGTGGGACCAAGGGAAACCGAAAACTTTTTTACCACTGCGAGGATAATCTGGAAAAGACCGAAACTGACAAATTCGAAAAAGAGTGACCAAGTGGGGATGGAATAAAAAAGAGTTCACCAACTGAGGACAACTCAGATTATATATAGGGATTAGTGGAGTTGTATGTGGAGTTGACTAACTGAGGACAAACCTTGTGCACCCATTTTTGGCCAAACAAAATCTGTGCATATGTACACATCCAAAAATTGGCTAAATCAACAGCACACAAGAGGAGGAGTCTTTTACACTAAAGTCTGACCAAAAAATGTAGCAAGCGAAATTGTTTTCTTTATATCTCAAAAACGCTTCAAGATAGCTTACAAAGTATATATTTCCTAAACGGGACTGATGAGATCTTTCTTTTCGTGAAAAAGTTTTTTGAAATTTCCCGTGCGATTTCAAAGGGCGCCGCTTTTATATGTCCAGAAAGATTGGAACTTGGTACTACCGCGATTTTTTCAGGAAACTTTTCCCCTGATATGAAAGTCCTACACACCCAATTTCAACTTTTTTGGTTGAAAATTGCGTGAGTTATTTCATTTTTTAGAATTTCAAAATCCTTTGATCTTTGCCGCTTTTTCGAATTTGACTGGTTATTGCTCGCGACTCGCTCAACGGAAAACTTTTTCGATTAGGTTTTCAGAACCACATAGGCGTCCGCTTTGAGCTGATATATGTGACATTTCAAAATTTGAAAGTCGATTTTATCGAAAAATACCACGTTTTGACCCAAAATTTCGGCTAAGCGAGTCTAGGAAAAGTGAGTAAAAATAACACAATAATAAAGTTCAATCTGAGCTGAATCCAACGATATAAAGTTTTCGTGCCTGCGACTTATATTGTGTCCGCAATAATTTTTCAAACAATTTCCTTATTTCCGCTGGTTTTTGGCTCCCTCTGATGTTGCCGCCTTGATTTGCCTGAACCAGTATAACCTAGCAAAACCCAGCTGAAATAGGCAAATTGTTTAAAAAATCATTGCGGACACAATATAAGTCGCAGGCACAAAAACTTTATATCGTTGGATTCAGCTCAGATTGAACTTTATCATTGTGTTATTTTTACTCACTTTTCCTGGATTCGCTTTGCCGAAATTATGGGTCAAAAAGTGGTTTTTTCGAAAAAACCGACTTTCAAATTTTGAAATGTCACATATATCAGCTCAAAGCGGACGCCTAGGCGGTCCTGAAAATCTAATCGAAAAAGTTTTCCGTTGAGCGAGTCGCGAGCAATAACCAGTTAAAGTCGAAAAAGCGGCAAAGATCAAAGGATTTTGAAAATTTAAAAAATAGCATAACTCACGCAATTTTTAACCAAAAAAGTTGAAATTTGGTGTGTAGGACTTTCATATAAGGGGAAACGTTTTCTGAAAAAATCGCGGTAGTACCATGTACCAATCTTTCTGGACATATAAAAGCGGCGCCCTTTGAAATCGCACGGGAAATTTCAAAAAAATTTTCACGAAAAGAAAGATCTCGTCAGTCCGGTTCAGAAAATATATACTTTGTGGTAGCTATCTTGAAGCGTTTTTGAGATATAAAGAAATCAATTTCGCTTTCTACATTTTTTGGTCAGACTTTATTTTTTTGGTCAGGGCTCACCCACTGGTCAGACTTTAGTAGGTATGTGCTGACAGAAGAACAACAAAGAGCGATTAGCAATATCATGAAAATCCGGTTCTTTTCCAGATTGCCCGCCTACTCCTAAAATTTTTAAAACTTGACCGAATGAGCTAAAATTTGGTATAGGTATGCTATCGACCTCACTGAGTTCAAATGTCGCAAAAGTTTTGCTTACTGATTCGCAAAGGAGGGGGGTAAGGGGAACCGGAAACTTTTTTGTCTTCAATTTTGATGAAAAGTTGCATACAGGGGTTTTCTGGGGCGCTGACCACGAATCTGCAATCAGTTTCTCGATCCAGCTTTCCGTTAGTTCAGGATAAGCTTACATCTCAAGCTTACAACTTTAGCTTATGCGTTCTCAGCGCCACAGAAAACCCCTGCATGCAACTTTTCATCAAAATTGAAGACAAAAAAAAACAAAACAAAAACAAAACAAAAACATTTTCGGTTCCTCTCGGTCTACTTGCGAATCGAAAAAATCTAATTTCCGGAAATCTAAAAATTTTGCAATATTTGAACTCAGCGTGGTCAAAAACATACCGGATCTCTTTAACTTTAAAATTAACTGAAAATTAAATTGAACTTAAACTGAGCAACTTGTTTGTAGAGATTTGAACCACGCGAGATGGCGGCCTCCCGACTTTTCATTTTTCACCAATAACTATGTTGATTCAAGAGTGTTACAATTTTGAAATATTCAACAAAATCAATTTTATGTTTGAAAGAGGAGGTGGAGGTCAGTCAGAAAGAGGTTGTCCCAGAGTTAGTCAGTTAAAATGAAAACTGCAGTTATAATTTGGTTTTCAACGAAGACAAATATTTTAGTGATATTAGGTTGCTCGGCAGCGGGCGGGTGCGGTTAGGTAGAAATCAGCTCCGAGACAAACTCGAAAGGACGCTATGATCTAAATCACACACACACACACACACACACACACACACACACACACACACACACACACACACACACACACACACACACACACACACACACACACACACACACACACACACACACACACACACACACACACACACACACACACACACACACACACACACACACACACACACACACACACACACACACACACACACACACACACACACACACACACACACACACACACACACACACACACACACACACACACACACACACACACACACACACACACACACACACACACACACACACACACACACACACACACACACACACACACACACACACACACACACACACACACACACACATATATATATATATAAATATATATACATATATAAATATATATATATAAATATATATATACCGTTTAATGGTTTTAATTACTTTTTAATCACAAAAATTACTAGCGAATTATTTATAATTTTTCTTTATGCTTACCAAGTGCATTGACACATCTTGAAGACAGGCCGCAGGATATTAGGAATTTTCGAATGTTCATATTTAACACAGTGATATCATGAAAATAAGGGAGTAATCTGAAATATACAATAAGTCAAACAGTAATGAAAAGAGGGCATAAATGCCCTTATGTAGGTATTAGAAGATATATATATCAGAGATGAAACCGGGTCACTATTTGCTGACCCGGTGGCCCGGTATTTTTGTAAATTCAGGTTTAAGCTTGCAAAAAATTATAAACACTTTATTGGGGTGCGGTGAGTGTTTTTACAATTTTAGACATTTTTGACGACTAAAATATCAAGTTGGACAAAAGTTTTGCTTTCCTTAAAGTAGTAACATTGGTAAGTGAATATTGTAAGTAAGCCGGGAAAATCAAAACGATTTGCACGATTTTGCACGGATCCCCTTGGTCCCCCCTTACGAATCGAAAAAATCGAATTTTGGGAAATTGAAAACTTTACAATATTTGAACTGAGCATGGTCGAAAACCTCCCCAAGCCTAATTTAAGATCATTTGGTCAAGTTATGATAAATCTGGTCCTGGGGTGGGTTTTCCTGAAAAGATCCCGAAAATCCAAACCGAAAACGAAGTTTTTTGAAAAATAACTTTAAAATTTTCTATGAGGCCATACTGGAGGCTGATGAATTCAAAAATTTAAAAATCTAAGAATAATTTCAATTTTGAGTGGGCACAGCACACCACGGGCATCAATAAAGTTTTTAAAATTTTTGAATTGTTTAATTTTCGAATTTATCAGCTCCCAGTATGCACCCTTACAAATTTTTAAAGTTATTGATTAAAAGACAAACGTTAGGGTTGGGGATAGAGCAAGAGATCCGACAAGGTGAAGTGAAAGCTCTCCCCTTTTTGGATCTCTTTAACTATTTCCCCCCAAAAGACCCAATTTAACTATTTCCCCCCTCAAATTGGAAACTACACATAAACTCCTATTAAAGTAACCGCAAGCGTAATAGTATACACAAATGGAACTGACAACAGATACTTGTAATCGCTTTATAGCTAAAAACTTTAATTTTCAAAAAATTTTCAAAAAGTTAAATTTTAAAAATCTTTATTTAAAAAATCTTTAAAAGTATTCAATCTTTAACTTTCATGAATTATTTAAGTTGGCATTAGTTCATTGTATATATACATACGAAATTTTAAGAATTAGCTTGAGCTAATAAATGGTTTTAAAATAAATATTTTAAATTTGAATACAAAGAACTGGAAGAGTATTTTATTTTACATGCAGAATAGGTCATGATCACCCAGATAACCTCTATCACCTTTATTTCAACCTTTAAAGACATCTTTGCACATATGACCCCAATTTAAGTATTTCCCCCCCCCCAAACGAGTTGGGGGGGAAATAGTTAAAGAGATCCCCCTTTTTTGCCTCAAATTTTCCTGGAAAGTTCCATTTAAGTGTTTTCTGACAGAATACAAATCCGTTTATTTAGCTTCTCAAACGGTGCCAGCCAATACTTTAACTTAAAATCCAAGCTTATACTGAGCAGCAGACGAAACGCTTAATCGAAGCTAATTATCTGTGTCTGCGCATCAGATTAAATTGTTTACAATAGGTAATTTTAAATTTTAAACAGGTATACAACCAGAATTATGGAAAATCAAAAAACGAAGCTCCTGCAAAACCTAATTAAAAAAAGTGATTCGAAATGACCGTTCCATCTGCCTACTGTAGCATGGATTACAATATTTCATAAAAAAATCAAAAATATAATAACTCGACCTGTGTAAGCGCACTGATCGATATAGACCTGTAATACTAGAAGAATATTCTGGTGTGCACACAAATCTTAGTCAATTGTTTAGGAAATTTTAAGGTGTAAATAAACTAGAGGGTGCAGATAGACTACACTAGCAAATTTTAAAGTGCAAATAAGATAAAAGGGAGTTTAGATTAGTGCACAGAAAAAAATAAAGGACGCAATAAATTTGCATGCAGTTTGATACACCACTTACGCCAGAAGTCAGTGATAAACAGCCAATCTAAATATTCCCGCCAATCTAAATTTAAACAATCTCAAGCCTTTAAACTTGACTTCAACACCTTTCTCTGTTTGGCGCTTAATCTTAACTCTCTAGACTGACAGGGTCAAACCTGTGCAACAATTAAGGCCCGAAAACAGATACTTGGCGCCTCCCTGTCTGCAAACGGTGTCATAAATCAAGAAGAAACTAACCTGTCTCTGTGTCCACCTAATTGTCTTAATCGTTTAAATGGCACAGAAAGAGTGAGACCGAAAACTGGAAAGTTGGAAAATATGCACAGCTGTGTGAGGTCATAGTCTGACAACTGACCCTCGTTACCTAAGGATAAGTTAATTCAGCGCGCCTTTTTTTCATTCGTTCTGCACCACACAGTATTTAGGATGGATCGAAAACTTTTTTGATATTTGAATTTTGTGTGGTCTCAAATGATGAAACTCAATCGGTTGTGACTTCAAAGTTATGAGCTGTGAAACGGTAAATGGAGACAGTGGTACAAAGGGTTAGCTTTGATCCTGTGAAAACGGACGAATCATTCGTTACACTAGACTAAGGCAATAAATTGCATTAAATCCGGCTGCATCTTTGCAAATTTTTTGGGATTTTAATTTTTTTTGAAATGCACGGACTGAGACGGGACTCCAAGGAAACTTATGCTCCATGCAAAAATTACTGGCATACAAAGCATGAAGTTGCATGTTTTGAAAGTAATTTGGACCAAAGATAAAACCGAGTCGGGTTGGATCACTACATAGCCTAACCTGACCTCAGAAGTAGAGCTGGGGCCGGTTCCAATTTTCGAAATCGGTTCCGGTTCCGGTTCTAGGGTACCGGTTCCGGTTCCGGTTCCGGTTCCGGTTCTAGCTTCCGGTTCCCGGTTCCAAGTACAAAATTTGTAGTGATAATTTTCTTTGTTATTTAACATTTGTTGTAGACCCCTATAGGGCTTATACAATCAAAATGAAGAAGCAATGGTATAAATCAATTGGATTAAACATACCAAGCAACTAGACAACAGTTTTTTAATTTTCTGAATCAATTTTCGATTTGTTACTGTAGAACATTTTTGGACATCTTGTAACCTACCATACCCTACATTGAAACTTTTAATATTTACTTTTGTCATAAGAAACAAAATTGTTCCGGCAGTTGACTGTTCAAGGGTACTGCATATCAAAATGTTTATGATGCCTGTATGGTATATCCTGAAATTATGGATTTGAAAAAATGAACAAACAGCGCGGTATATCAACAGCGCCTACCAACCCAAAGAAATCTTAAAAGCAGGAAAACATTTCAAAAATTTTTTAGAATTGCTGAAAGCTTAGTTTTAAATTTCTTTTAACTAACTTTTAACTAACTTTTAACTAAGTACGGTCGCTTCCGAAAGATGTTTCCAGAAATTTTAAATGTAGTTAATATATTTGAAAATAGGAAATATTAAAATTTAATTTACTGCTCTTTCACACAGACACACCTCTATGTAAGTATTTAGTTCCTAACAACAGATTAGTTATGCCGACGTCTCTTTCTATGTATGCACCTTCTCTCTTACGAAAAAAGTTCCTGAAAAATAGGAAAATAGGTACTAGCAGTTTTCAAATGTTTCTGCTCCTGCAAAATTTAAATTGTTCTTCGGAGATGTTGACTCCAGCTTAGGTCTAAAGAATATTTGAAGCGTTCTC
>JASAND010000891.1:0-32452 GCA_030248195.1 Trissonchulus latispiculum | reverse complement strand
TAGCAAAAGCCATCGCATGATCATGACCCCACACCCAATTTTTATTCACTTCTCCTACGTTGAGTGGTTGGTGTGGTGGTAAGTGGTCGCAAACCACGCTTGCAATGTTTTGTGTGTATTTTGCATGTATTTCTAGATTCTCGGTTAAAAGTAATATCTGTTTTCCTGTTTGTAAATTCTTCCGTTTAGAAATTGAATGTAGCAAGAATTAAGAGCAGCATTTTCAGGGCAGCAAAAATTGTATTGATGACGCAAAAGTTTATGTTTTGAATTTTCCTTATTTGAATACCACTGGTGTCTTATTAGGCGAAACGGTTAAATCAGTTTCAATTTTTTGAAACCTTATTGAACAATAAAGCTAGCTTCTCCAGTTCTTATGCCATTGAAAACGGAAGAATGCTCAAGGGTATAATTGACGCAGATATAAGCTTCAACCTGCGTAGATTATGTAGAATCTATAATAATCTCCCAAGCGATGAAGTGTAAGATTCGCTACTGAACTAATGAACAAAGAAGTCCACTAAACTTAATGTCCCCTAAAGACGAGGTTACGTACATATTCTGAAGTATATTTTTTCAAGTCCGATTTCGACTTCCTGAACTTAAGGAATAAAAGAAAAGTTACACATTCGCAATATTTTAAAAAAATTGACTCCATGCGGAACCTGTATGTAGACTCAACCTGTTGCTACGGGTTTCCTAACGTAATATTAGAGGCCTGCACCGGCCGAAATTTTGCGTCCCGCCCCGGCCTGTGAAAAATCTTTCTTAAGGAATCTTTCTTAAGCTTGTTTTTTCAGTGTTTTTTTCTAGGAAAAGTATGTTTTTTTCTAAAAACCTATTTTCTCGAGGTTTAATGTTTTGTAAACATGGTTTTAACAGCACGTACCTAATAATTTTTGTCGTTCTACAAATGAAAGCAAATGAATACTGACTTGTATTGACCATTTGTAAGACTGGAGCGCTATAGAAAAATAAGTTTTTAAAATTCCCTAAAAAGACGCCAGCTGAAATTTTGTGAAGTGCACATTTTCATGAGAATTAGTCAGAATTTAAAAGGCAAAAGCTGATGGCGGGCCGGACTGTCGGCCGTTATAACGGACGTTATAACGTGAGACAGTTTTTTGGCACAAAACTAATGAGGCTAGCTTAAACTAATTGAATACAGAAACTAAGATGTGTCAGTGCAGCATCTCCGACCCGAAAAAGTCGGGCCTGAGGTGGAGATCAAACCCACAACCTTTGGTTTTCTAGGCCAACGCTCTACCAAGAGTTCATAATTCTATTATATATTAGAAGAAGAGTAAGCCACTAGAGGGCTCCTCTTCTTGGCATTGCGTAACGGTGCTCCGACCACAATACGCGAATGTTCCCCCGTTTGAGGGGGGGTCGGCAGGTATACCCCCTCCGTGTGGTGGGGGGGGTAGCGAAAGTGGTCCACGTTTGGGGGAGGTCGCTGAAAGAGGTCCCCGTTTGGGGGGGGTCGCTCAAGCAGGCTAAGTTTTGCTCAGTTTGATTGGCTGTTGGCGACCCCCCCAAACGGGGACCCTCTCTTCTTTCTTTCTTTTTTTTTTTTTTCTTTTGTTTTTTTTTTTTTTTTGTTTTTTTTTTTTTTTCTTTTGTGACCCCCCCCCAAACGGGGACCCATTTTCGAATAGCACAAAAACTACCGTAATCCTCTGCTCTACCCCCCACTAAACGGAGGGGGGTTTCTGCAATCTGATTGGCTGTTGGCTACCCCCCCCCCACCAAACTGGGACCTCTTTTCTGCTCCTCCCCCCACCAAACGGAGGGGGGGATGCAATGTCGATTTGGTCGACCCCCCCAAACGGGGGAACATTCGCGTATTGTGGTCGGAGCACCGTTACGCAATGACAAGAAGAGGAGCCCTCTAGTGGCTTACTCTTCTTCTAATACATAATAGAATTATGAACTCTTAGCTCTACTGATTGATCCACCCTGGCACAGTCGAACCAAGCCTAAGTTTGAATTCGTTCCCAAACTACAGCGCCATTTTAGAGGTTGCTTTCGCCTTCGTGGTTTATCTTCAATTAATATGCGTAACAATTCTGTAAAGTGTTTTTAAAACTCTCTAACTTTATTAAGTTTTGGAAAGAGGCAAGAATACCTAATTACATTCTACTCTTTTAGTGAAACTATGTCAGCAGTTTGTTTTTCTAAAAAAAAACCATTTAAATATGAACCTGCGGTTTTCAACTTTGATTTAATTAAATTTGAAACCTCAAACAACTTTTTTATTTAATTTTTTTAATTTTTTTGTAAAAGTTTAAACTCAATAAAAATGTGTCCACCTTGGTACGTGGCTTTTACTGTGTGTACCCACTCAAATGGAATGGCAGGGCAAGTCACACCAAACTCAGGTGATTTCTGCAAAATGAGTACTGCATTTAATTAAATTGGTAGTGATCGCGCCGAAGGAGCGACAAGTTTTTAGAAACGGTGTGTTTAGCTTTAAAACTAGCTAAAATTCCACCACGAAAACTGACATTGGAAGCTACTTTAAAGATTTGGCAAGACCCTGTGACCCAGACCCAAAATGACCCACTAAAAATTGCTGACCCAGACCCAAAATCACCCACTAAAAATTGCTGACCCAGACCCAAAGTGACCCAAAGGTTTCACAAAATCAGTGACCCAAGACCCAGTGACCCAAGCAAAACTAGCGACCCAAATGACCCATGACCCAGTGACTCATGACCCAGTTTCCATCCCTGGTAACAAGAAACAACCCCTCACATGATTTCAGTCAGGCGTAGCCTTGTGGTATCAAAACTAGTTTGGTCCAAGGAATTGTGGAGAAATCTTCTAGTCTAGTCTAAAATGGTTGCTGTTTTGCATAATGCTAAATGGTTTGGCCGGGCTCTGTTGTACAATCACAGAGCTGTGACTTTCGGCGACTTGGGACAAAATTGCAGGACTTATAATTTAGGATTGATTCACACCTAAGTTAATCGGGAGTACAATAGTAGAATGCAGTCTATCAAAACGACAGTGCACGGAAATCCTTAAGACTATAGCTTTAAGTTTTGAACATTTTTATGAAGCTTTAAATAGCTTAAAGCTAGAAACCATGGAATCAATGCGTACTCTGTAGCTTGCTTAAACGGTAAAACTGTGAAACTTTAAAGTGAAGTTATGTGCCGCCTGTATGACTTGCCCTTAAGCCTGCTTCACACTGCCAAAGTTTTAAGTCTTACGGTTTTAAGTTTCAAGGTTTTTAGTTTTAAAATTTAGTTTTAGAAAGGATTGATTCACACTAGATTGTCAGTTTTAAGTTTTAACGGTGTGGAATTGCTCTAGCTGTCAATCAAAACGCTATGTTCTGCATTAAAATCCTTAAAACTACTTTTAGGACTTGAACAATTTTCAAGTCCAGTTTTAAGTTTTAAGGAGCTCTTAATTCTGAAAACTAATAACTTAAAACTCAGTGTGAACACCGTCGCTTAAGACTTAAAACCTTAAACTCTTAGGCCCAAGTATACTGTCCTATGCGGACAGCTCATGGGACAGCTCAACACACACAAGAAGGCGATGACATCTCAACTGGTGCTAAAGAATTTGCATAGGCGATACTGTCTCACTTTGCTAGACGATTTTATAGGAGCGATACTGCTCTCACTATAAGTAGCATTTTGCGATTCGGTCTCAGGCTTAAAAAGGCCGTTTAAGGACTGAAAATTCGTGTCCTAGGGTCTCACTGCCCTGTTCGTGGGGGTCCTCCTGGTTTCGGTAATTTAACTCGGAAATAGCCGCTCGTTCCCTTGAAAAGCATGCCCTACTTAAATATAGACTACATTGTAACAACTTAACTGCTTGCCCCCTCAACCGCAAAATCAATGCACTATCAAAAACCAGAGCAATCTTTAACAGGGCTCCCAAACTATGTCTTGGTGGGGTCCTCCTGGTATCATCAAAAGTTACAAACAAAGCACAAAGTACTACGCTGTGAAACAAGCAGCATCAGGCAAAACTCATGCATTCAATTATAAAGTATCAATAGAAAAGGTACAAATTCAAGCCCTTAACAGGAGATAATCCTGCATATGGTGAGGAAAACATGTTCGGAAAAGCTGCAACATTAAGCACGATGATTTTGCAATCTATAAAAAGCTGCATGAAATTGGGTACGACCATTCAGCTGTAAACCACAGTAAAGAATTTACAGCAAAAGGTGGGGCCTGTACAAACTCAGTGGAAGGATTATTTGGTAACTGGCGACAAAGGACATCCAAAATGCATGGATTAAAGTCCTTCAGATATGCAACTCATTTAGGTGAATATAGCTATCGGCAGATCAATGGGAACGGTAAAGGAAGTATTTTGGAGGCACTGCTGGACGACATCAAAGCTTACAAACCAAATAACTCCTGAACATGTTTTAAAACTGAGTTCTTGTTAGCAAACAAAGCGGTAGATTTAAACTATTTACATGAATTTATAAAGTAGCATAATTGCTGTCCTTATCTAAAAAGTAAGATCGAATCGAATCTGTCAGAATCGAATCGTTGTCAGCGACAAGCAGTTTCGTACTATTGGACTAACAGACTTTGTATGGTACTTTTATTAAGATATTTAGTATAGAACAATTTTAATCAATAAATGCCACTCGGCAACATAAGCAAAATCGGTCAGTTCTTAAACGAAAGGGCAATTATTTTAGGAATCTTCATCCGAAAAAAGTGAAATAGGACTCGTTTTCACCAGAAAAAACCCGTAGGGAAAGCAACATTCTTGTGCACCCAATTTTGACGAAAATAACCAAGCGGAAGCTTTAATGACGAGAGTAGACGTGAAGATCCAGTACTTCAAGAATTACAGGTAACTTTGCATGGCCACCAACAGATTTCACCATTTCTTCAGTAAAGCCTTTCAGACAGGGCGCAAAAAACCGGCACCCTTCTCTAGTAACAGGTCACCAAGAACACAAATGACGGCTAATTTTGCCCGCAACAGAAGAATGAAATCCCAAGCTTCAATCCGAGAGCCCATTGGACACAAACCCTGCATCTGTAGTTCAAAGGTCACCATTTTAAAGAACCCAAACTCTAAGGCAAGCCCGCCAAGGCATCATCTTGGCGAGAAAAAATATCCACACAAGCTAATTTACTTGCAAACTATTTCTCTAAAAGTGCCTTCTAAAGTTGCATTTAACAAACTACTTGTAGTGGCACAAATCTGCATATGATTTAAGATTAATTAATTTTCAACTTTCCCAGCTTTCCGAGCTGTCCCAGCTTTCCGAGCTGTCCCAGCTGTCCAAGCTGTCCGAGCTTTCCCAGCTTTCCGAGCTGTCCGAGCTTTCCCAGCTGTCCGAGCTGTCCGAGCTTTCCCAGCTGTCCGAGCTTTCCCAGCTTTCCCAGCTATCCGAGCTTTCCCGCCTGTCCGAACCCTCCGAGCTAGCGGGGCACCCCAGCCAAACCGGAGCCCAAACATCGCACCGGTATACTCAAACTTTGAAGATGTGCCGGCATTTTAGCTGTCCAAGTATGAGCACAGAACCAGTAACAAAGGAGAAACCTCACGTAGGACACTACACTTGGGCCAATTTTTAAAACTGAGTTTTAAGGCGTCAGTGTGAAACGGGCTTTAAGGTTGGTTCTGTTAACCGCCAAAAAAGATTAACTCTGTCTCCTATTACGAATTATGTACAAAAAATGCAGAATCCTGACAACTGGGAATGTAAAAGGCGTCGAGACAACCATTCCAGGTTTTCAGTTTTGACTTTAAAAGCCTGCACCTAGCTGCTGTGATGTTTGATAGGTTCAGGAAAGCGGAACTGTTCATCCTTCCTTGGAATCCGATTTTTTTCCGCAGATTATTCCAGAAAAGCTTACCAGCAAAAACTACGACACACCTAATAGCTAAGGCATTAAACGTGATTTGACTTGTTGCAAAAAACTCACTAAACGATTTCACAGGAAGAGAAAATTTTTTTAAGCACCGACGACTGTTTCAAACTCACGGCAGTTTTAGTGCAAATTGCTTTTTTCGCTTGTCCAATTGGTTCATTGGGTTGAGTCTTGATTTCGGCAGCCAAAGGTTGCTGGTTCAATCTTCACCTGCAACAAGAATTTTTGGGTCTCAGGTACTTTGTCGTGTCATATCTTTGTTTTTCTTTCTGTTGGATAAGTGTCAAAGCTTGTCAAGTTCCTCAATTAAAATGGCAGACCAAAAACATTATCAAAAATACAAAGATGGAGGAGAAGAAAAATTTTAATTCTAATTTACAATGCTTTTGTTGAAAAATGTACCCCTATTTTCCCCACAGAGTTGTTTCAATTATTATCATCATTAGAATTCTCAACTATACAATCAGCTTGTTATAAGCAACAATTCCTTCCTTACTTATTGGTATTATGCCAAATAAGTTCAAGGGTTGTTGTATTCTTGTTTTCCAAAAACGCTTGCAGATATTCCTTGAGTTTCTGTTTGCCACTTTACGTCTTTACGTGATCCTTACTTCCTTTCGAACTTCGTTATTTTATAACATGAAACGAAATTAAATATAAAATCAGTAGTTGTGTTTTTTAGCCGTCCTCGGGGGGGGGGTCAAACATTACCTAAAACAACAATGTCAGTGCCGTAGATCTACCTAGCCGTCTAGGAACTAATACCAAGCAGCCACCCACGACTTCCCACTCGAAAATGCTGCTGGCCTAGATCAGATCTCAAATGAAATGCTGAAGAATCGGAGTCAAAAGGCTCATGATGCACCACTCAATCCCTTCAACCGGCACTGGCCAGAGTTGGACGCGGTCGCGGGTACCCGCGGGCGGTCGCGGTCGTGGTCAAATTATCTTGATCGCAGTGATCGCAGCTTTCAATCAAATCCTGGTAATTTTGGCGAATTAGTTGTAAAAATTCCCAGTTTTTTCAAATTATTCCCTTCATTTACAATATGTAGCATCCTCATTGCACGAACTATCAGCTACATGTGCTGTTTATTTTTATTTTACTAAAATGTTTGGAAGGGCAGCATAAACTGTCAGTCGTTGCTGCAGTTTCAAATGTTAAATTTGTTTAACCGCTTTTTTAATTTCAATTTTACTAGTTTCTTGATTTCATGGGTTTCCATTCATTCCATAAGCTACCAGCAAAATACAAAAGATTTTAAACTTCAAGTTTATACGCTCCGCAACCACTATCAGATTTTCTCTGAAATTTGCACCTTCTTGTTCAAGTGACCGTTTACATGAAGGTTAATCAATTAACTCTTCGTGATAACAGAAATGCAAAAAGTTCAATATATTGATTTAGAAGGTTAGAAGCTAAAATTAAAAGGTTTTGCGTTGCCTATTAGTATGCAGCACGAAAATAAACTATTCTGAAAGTTTCAATTAATGCCATATATGTAAAATTAGATGAGCACTAAAATTAAAAATGCACGAAGAGAGGGGACCAATGCTATAAAGCAGTGTTAATGGAATGTTGCCGTTTGAAACCGGCTGACATCTCATCCTATAGTGAAAGAAGGATCTGACGTGCACACTGAATTTCACGATCGCACAATCCAAATGCAGCAACGAAACCAAATTGTTTGTAATATTTAATTGGGCTGTCGAAAAATGTAAACTGCACCAGATTTAAACGGAATACCGATTGCTGTGAGGTGGCTGGACTGTAAAAACATTGAAAATATCTTAAAAATATGAGAAAAGTGGATTCCAGCATAGAATTCGAGGATAACAACTCAAAATGTTGCGTTCATAAAGTTAGCCTGCGGGCTGCGGTCGCGATCAGGAAAAATGTGTCGATGTGTAGTGCGGCGGGTGAAATTAAACGAGTAAACTCTGTATTATTTTAGGCTTCAAAAGATTGCACTGGTGAGAACTAGTTTTAGACTGAAAGTGGTAAGGGCTGAGAGAGCACCGGGGTCGATGGCACCCTTTCTCAGCTACACGGAATTTATAACACCATGCACTAATCAACGTATACAGCGAACAGACGAGACGACTCTGGGTCACCTATTAGATCCTTCGGACTAAGTAGCCTGGTTTTGGTCTACCCAGTCCGGGATTTGTCCGCGTTAGGTCGTGAGTTCGATTCCTCTAAGCTCCGTTTCCGTTTAAGGCCAATACACGTTTAGTGAGCAACTGTCGTGTTCTACAGACCCACAGATCAGTACCTTCTGGAATCAGACAGAAGATCAACACCTCTTGCTCAGTACAACCGTCACACGTCCAGGGGAGATATTTAGGCACAAAGTCCTCAGTGCCTGGCATTGCTGTCACAAGCAACTGTCACAAGTTACTGGTCAAGCATCTTCCCGAAGTCCTGAACTGGCAACTGATAGCAGTGAGCGTCCAGGGGGAACGTCAGGGTTCATCACACTGGCAATGAGCAGGATCAGGATCCAAAAGACACCGAAAGAAGGGAGGACAAAGGGATCCAAGGTGGGATCTAAGAGCAGCAAATGCACCTGGGCAGGCAAGAATCACAGGCAGGACAGCAGCAGATCACAGGCAGGCCAGGCAGCTACGGACGATCTGATCCAGGAAGGCAAGGCAAGAGGCTAATGCGAAACCTGAATCAAACGGGTTAAAACCGTGTGAAGTATTTTCCACTATTTCCCTTGATTTTCATCTAAAATTACGTAAAATGTAGTGCTATCTTCACAAACGGTTAATGAAAATTGTACTCTCGTGTAAAGACCTCGGTCCTATGGCTAATTTCTATAATCAAGTTTGAGCGCTCAATTTTGGCCAGTCTTGTTAGAATTTCTGTTAGAGGGAGGTCGGGTTCTTTTATCTCAGTTTCCTCCTCTGCCTACTTCTGGGTGACCTTTGATTTTCGGGGACCCCAATTCTGCTATTATTTTGGATTTCACGGTCCTTTGCGTCTGTTTTGGTTATTATTGGTGGTTATTATTTGTGTTCCGGTAAAGTCCCTTTTATTATTATGCAAAGTGTCTGAAGTTTTGTACTTTCTATAATTTTGTCAGAAAAGTAAACTCGCGGTACTTAGATTGCCGGCGCGTTCTGCAGTTGTTAGGGTAGGCGAACTAGGCGGAGACGACATACACACACTCTAGGATCTGCAAATCTTCCGTTTATTTAAATTCATCCTTTATTGAGATAACTCAAACCTTTACACCCGTTAGGATGAAAAATCCTAACAAGATATTTCTTGGGTCCAGGAAATTGTCCTCAAGAAGCTGAGTTAACAGTTTGAGAAGTTTTAAGAGTTTCGTAAATGTTTGAGTACGCGTTCAGTGGTTAAAATAGTGTAATTTTGGTTTAAAAGTTGACTTGAGGATTTTTGGGAAAGTTCCCAAAAATCCAAGCTTCTCAGTGGAAGCCTTTCGAAAATCCACGCGACCAGGTAATATCACATGGATATTACGGTACGTCACAATCATTTAGGACAGTCAATAATAATAGAATCAGATTAACGGAGATTCTTAAGGGGTGTATTTAAAGTTGGGGACCTCTGGGACATTTAAATAATCTTAGAAGTGATTCCCAGGAAAGTGGGAAATCACCAACAAACTAGCTAAAAAGAGAAAAATAGGGAGGAAAGCTAAAGGGGGAACAAATTCCTGAATCACCTTAAATCTACAGAACCCCCATTAGATCAAGGAAGAGCTAGTGTAGATTGTTTAAAGACGCCGTTTTCAGATCATACCGTGTTCTAAATTGCGTTCATTGGTTGGAGCGCCGGCTGGCTTAAATATAAACATGAATATGATGTTTTACTAATCAAATTCATCTGACAAAAGCCCTTTTTTATTACACATGTCCAACTCTGCCACTGGATATCAGGCGTTATTTCTGGTGTGTGGCCTCAAGCGAAGATTATTCCAGTGGCAAAACGAAGAAATCCTTCGAATCGCATTCAATCCTGTCGACCAGTCAGTTTGACCAGCTGTCTGGCAAAACTCATGGAAGGGCTTATAAAGAACAGGCTGTCGCAGTGGATAAAATCGAAAATATCTTCGATTACAGGTTGGCCAGTTTAAGATCTCTCTACTCCACGTCATCCGCCAATCTGTGGCCGATGGTTTCTCTACCAGGAAGCCTCCCAGCGTACCCTACTGGCACTCATCGATTTTCAGCGAAGCTTCTACACAGTCTGGAAAAAGGGTCTGTTTAGGAAACTGGTCTTGGCCTCCCTCCCTGCACAGTCCAATGGCAAGAAACTGTTTCTCGCTTGCAGCTGTGAAATTCAATGGGACTATCATCAACTTCAGGAAATTTCACCATGGTCCCTAGGGCTGGTGCCTTTTACCACTCTCTATCTGTTGTTAACAAAATTCTACGTCATGCCACAGCTTGGGTGCATATTTCCTTGTTTGCCGACGATCTGGTCATTTGGGTTCAGCACAGTTCTTTACTCAGGGCCCGGATCACAATGCAGCAAAGCTTAGACTGTGACAAACTTAGACATAGAAAGAGGAAGCTCCAAATTATCCCTGAGATGTTCGAGTTCAGAGTCTTTCCTACCTATAGCAAAAACACTAAGTTCAGACCACACCTGGCGATCAAAGGACAATAAATCCCATTCACGTCCAGCCCAGTCTTCTTGGGACTAACCTTTAACCGCCTGCTAAACTTTGGAACCCATGTGGCAAAGCTGAAGTCGAAAGCTCCCAACAGGATGAAGGCCCTCAGTGTTGTCACTAGCACAACGTTGGACTGTCCCAAAGAAGATCTTCGCCTGCATCTACCCTTCATCTGTTCAGCCACTGTGGCGACGCTTGTAGCCGTGTACCTGCAGAACCCGCATTGCAACTCTGAAGAAAATTCAAAATGTGACAATGCAGAATATCTCAGAACGGGCCCATCGAGATACTTCATCGGGAATCCAACCTGCTGCCGATCTTTCCGGCAAGTCCAGCCAACTGAAGATCAATCTAGAAGGCAATCAATCTGAAGGCTACTAGACAGTAACTCAAGGAAACGCATATGTTCCGCCCTCCGGACTGCTTTAGAACCCTCAAGTCGCACACTGCCTAGAGAACGGAGACTCTTCTGAGAAAACTGGTTTTGAGAACGTTCCAACGAGCCATTGAAATCTGCCTATTTGACACATCTCAATGATTGTTTCGTCCCGATATCTGCATACCCTACGCTGGAGACTAGATACCGACGTTTTCTGCTTCGCCCCGGCGGATATTATCATATGGCTGGCTGATGGTGCAGCCAAGGGCGGAGTCTCTAACGGTGGCAGTGGAAATCTGATAACATTCACTGAGGGAATAGAATCTATAAGGCCGCAGGACATTTCTGTTCCACCTGTCTACTCACAGTCGGTAATAGGACTAGTTCGCGCTGGGGTACGGGGCTCTTTCATGTTGTCTATTGTTTAGAGTCTGGATTCTGATTCACAAGCTGAGGAACAACAACCTCACGTGCAGTGGGTGCCAGGCCTAGCGGTCCTCCCATTTACGAAAAACCGATGAACTGGCTGGAGCTGGTTCTATCCTGCCTCACCAGGAGGTTCCTGTCAACCTTGCACATCCATGGAACCAATTCCCAGGCATTTCACTTCGTCATGGCACCACCTGCCCCACCCAACAACGAACTTAGCCCTTAGACCTCTTATGTTTCTGCACCGACCCTGAACCTTTTCTTCGCATTTTGGGTAGCAATGGCCTCCTAGGAGTCCACAGAGTGTTGGATTGTCTCTCCTGATTGACCACGGAAGATGAGGACCACAGCTTAGTCGTAAGTAGAATAAACCCTCAAATGCATACAAGACAGAAAATGTATCGTCGTACGCAAACTCTCCACGGCCATTTGGAAAACTGAAGAATTGTTCTACATTACGTAATTTGATACTATAATTACACGAAGTATATAACTTAGTCACATTCAGCTTAAAAATTTGAAATAAAAATTTTAAAGCAGAAATTTAAAGTTCATTTCTCACACAGGGTAGAGAGTAGCTGCAACAAAGCCTCTCTTTACTATCCATTATACGTGCGATAATGTGATCACCGGCGAAACTTAGTCATCCGTAACTTTAACTGATCTGCCTTTAACTAAATTTCATACACACACAGATGTCCTCCCACAGAGTGACGTGCAGTCAAGTTTTCCTTTCTTAGTTTCTGTGCAATAGCTTATATTGCGAAATGACTCAAACGGTTTTGTTCCAGATATTTTAGATTCCAAATGAAGCAAAAATATCTGTTCTACTGTATCATAAATCCAATCATTGCTATCATTGGAATTTGTGGAAATTCTGCTTGTTTAGTGGTGTACTCTAAATACTGGAGCAAAGACAGCACGTTTGAATATCAAATCGTCATTGCAATTGTAGATTTAGTCAGTGTATCGGCGAAACTAATCCATTGGATGTCCTCTTGGTGGATTGCTCCATATCATCCACAAGGAAGGGCTTGGGTCAAGGAATATCCATTTATGATTTGGGGCAAACAGCATTTATCGGGATTTATCCGGTTTGGAGCCGATTCCCTGTTACCACTGCTAACCATAACGATGTGTGTAAACAGGGCATGTGCTCTATACTGCCCTTTACTGTACAGAAATGGTCTGCGAAAAGCTGTGCTTTGTGTCGGCCTGTTGTTCGCTTTTTCGATTGCATTCTCTGTCAACTCTATGGAAATGTTTCGTGTTGTTGTTATCAATGGAACCAGTCTGCGGTCACCTATCGACCAAACTGTTATTCCTAGTGAGGTGATTTCCATGTCAGTGCGCTGTAGAAATGCGATCAGCATTCTGTCAATTGTGATGGTGTCTGGACTCAACTTTTGTATTTTCAGAAAGTACAGGAAAGTCATTAAAATTGCCGCAAACAGTCAAAATAAAGACTTTAAGCTGAAGGAAGAACGCCTAAAGATGACACTGCTATTGGTACAATCCGGCCTGGTTGTATTTGGCCAACTGCCGCTGGCAGTTGACTTCTACATTCAGTACGCCTATCCGGAAAGGGCTTTTGGACTATTGCACGACCTGGCGACTCTTGGCATAACGATGGAAGCATCGCTGAATTTCATAGCCTATGCCGGAACGAGCCAGTGGTTCCGGGCAGCGGCCATGAACACACTGAATCCCTGTAAATGCACGGATAAAACGGACATTGTTGTAATTTCATCGGGGGCTAATGATACCAATCATCCTGTTACAAGCTGACTCTGAGATCGTATACTAAAGTCTGACCAAACATTCTTGGAACCGAAATGTGAGCGGCTGTCCTGAGTTATCATTTGAAGGTAGCCTATACAATGTATATATTTTTCGAATCCTCAGGAACCCGAGATTTCGAAAATCCAAAAAATTCCGAAATTCCGGATTTCATTCACGGAAAAATAAACTTTTTAGTTTTTCGCCAAATTTTTATCGCAATCAAAATTTGGTTCTCACAGTCGAATAGAGCTGGTCCCGCTACACATTTTTGCTCTTAGAAGCTTTTCACGAAAATGCACCCAATTTCCGGAATTCCGGGTTTTCTAAATTACCGGATTTTAAAAATTTCCTCCAATACCCTCAAGATGGATATCATTCGAAAGCTCTTATCGAGCTGAACAACTTTTGTAATAGAACGAACTCGTGAAAATGCACTCAATTCCCAGAATTCGCGAAAACCGGATTTTCCGGATTTTAAAAATTTTCTCCAATACCCACAATATGGGTATCATTCGAGAGCTCTTGATGAGCTGAACAAATCTTGTAATAGAATTAACTTGCAGAAATGAGCCCAATTCTCGGAATTCACGAAAAATTTCCAAGCTAGAGTGAAATCCGAATTTGTGAATATCGGGATTTAGGTGCATTTTCAGACATTGGTTCTATTACAAGATTTGTTCAGCTCATCAAGAGCTTTCGAATGATACCCATATTGTGGGGTTTTGGAGAAGATTTTTAAAGTCCGGAACATCCGGTTTTCTCGAATTCCGGGAATTGAGTGCATTTTCACGAGTTCGTTCTATTACAAAAGTTGTTCAGCTCGATAAGAGCTTTCGGATGATACCCATCTTGAGGGTATTGAAGGAAATTTTTAAAATCCGGTAATTTAGAAAACCCGAAATTTCGGAAATTGGGTGCATTTTCGTGAAAAGCTACTAAGAGCAAAAATGTGTAGCGGGACCAGCTCTATTCGACTGTAAGAACCAAATTTTGATTGCGATAAAAATTTGGCGAAAAACTAAAAATTTTAAATTTTCCGTGAATGAAATCCGGAATTTCGGAATTTTTCGGATTTTCGAAATCTCGAGTTCCTGAGGATTCGAAAAATATATACATTGTATAGGCTACCTTCAAATGATAACTCAGGACAGCCGCTCACATTTCGGTTCCAAGAATTTTTGGTCAGACTTTAGTTAGCAAACTTAGTTTTATATTTGATAACATTGCTGCACTACTCTAGACAGAGCTTGAAATGTGTGGAGATTTGCCAATATTATATTGGTAAACACCGATGCTCTTAATAATATAGCTGTTATACAGCACTTTTATACTGAACGAATTTCATTTGCAGATGGTAATTTCTGAATTATGTACTCTTATTATATATCTTATTATACTCTTATATAATCTTATTAATATCAAAACATTACGTATGCTAATATGATTTACTTTTGTAGTTTTAATGATCACTGCTGACAGTAATGTTCGATTGTTTGTTTGTTTGTTGTTTGTTCGCTAAGACCAAAAAGTTGTATCTGTGCTTACAACATAGTGCTGACTTTGTTAGAAACTTCCTGATTTTTCACAAAGTGAGCTCCAAAATAATAATGTTAATTGTAACGTCTATATTTATGTTTAAGCTTCTGTCAATGATTAATGGTTGTATTAATTAATTATTTGTGCTCCATATAAATTCGAAATTTGTTATTTGGCTTAAGAATGGTTTGCGTATATGTGGTGTATAGCTGTTCGTTTGACCAAAACACTGTATATATTTGCTTGACAATTTCTGCAGCATTGATGCAGCATCTTTAATTATGTTCATGTGTTCATATCAAAATTGGACCACTTTTTGGGTTGCCGCTTTTTCACAAAAAGGCAACCCTTTCATCTGGGTATGTCCGTTTTTATTATTATTATTATTATTATTATTATTATTATTATTATTATTATTCATCTCGTTACCACCCCCTGTCCCCCCTCTAACTTTTGCTAGGGTTGACCGATTGGGCTGAAATTGGGTGGGGTGAAGTGTTGATTGAAGCGCGGGGGGCTCCCCCCGTTGCGGTATGCGAAAGTACTCGATACGGTGATGCTGCATATGGTCAAAATTGAAAGTATCGGAAACTGCCCAATATAGGGCTCATTCGAAAGCTCTCGTTGAGTAGATGAAAAGTTGTAATAGGGCCAAGTCGTCAAAGTGTACGAAAATTGAGTTACGGATCTTCAAAGAGGTCAAAAATGGTCAAAATTGGCCAAAATGGCTCAAAATTGAAAGTAGCGGAAACCGCCCAATATGGGGCTCCTTCGATAGCTCTCGTTGAGTAGATGAAAAGTTGTAATAGGGCCAAGCCGCCAAAGTGTACGAAAATTGAGTTACGTAGCTTCAAAGGGGTCAAAAATGGTCAAAATCTACCAAAATGACCAAAAATCTAAACAACTCTAAATATGGTCAATATGGTACTCTATTGAGAGCTCTCGCTACGGACTACACGAATCAGACTATACTAGGTCACAAAGGTGCCTCTTTTGGGAGATATAGCTATCTATAAACGGAAAATGCCGCGGCAACCCATTCTCGCAACTTCGCTAGTTTGCTATTCCGATCATTATTCTATTACCGGAGTTTTGAATAGCTTAATCAAAAAATGTAATAATTTACAGCGCAGAAGAAATTTTCATAAAGCAAATTACGACGCCATTAATCTCCACTTATTATCTACGGACTGGAAGACAGTTTTCAGTACTTGCGTTTCGGTCGACGATTTTTGGATCAAGTTTAAAGAAATTCTGGAATTGTTTATAGATAATTTTGTTCCCTTCACTGCTTTACGTAATAATGGTTCTGTCAGGTTATGGTCTAGAAGTACACGTAAAGCATTCAGAAGGCAACAAAAGTCCCATCTGTTATTCAAAAAGCGTCCAACAGCCAGAAATCGTCAAGCCTGGAAGCAGTACTGTAAAACCACAAGAAAATATCGACGTGCTGACGTATTAAATAATGAAAAACTAGTTTTAAATTCGAAAAATAATTCTACTTTCTGGAATTTCCTAAGATCAAAAATGCAATGTAAAGATGACAAGCAGAAAATGCCGCATTGGCTATAACTGACTTAAGGTGGTGATTCCTTTTGGAGACATCAACTTTGAACCACTATTATTCATTCATTATTTGGAGTTAAGAAGTCATCTTTATATCAAAATGTAGCTTAACATTTTCTCTTTTTAATGAGTACAATAAATCTAAGTTTGGCTTTCTAAAATGTTTTTCCTGTATTTTAGAAGAAGTATAATTTTTCAGATTTTTTGCAGACTGAAGTAAATTTTTTCGCAGGACATCGGTTAGAGCATTCGATACCTCTATCAAATAGCTGGGGATCCTTTTTTAGTTATTGTGATATCGCTCTTCGTTATGGAGAAATAAACTAAAATGTCTGCGCAACCTGGATTTTGCGTACTTTTCACTACTTTGGCAAGCCACTACTTCAGTTAGAAAGCAGCTATCGGGGCAACTAAAAAAGGGTCCCGGGGTATTATTGTGTAGAACACATCTGCTAAGTGGCAACTCTCTAGATTGCATACTAAATTCTGCACAATCGCTGGAAAAAATTTGGTCGTGTTTTTGCAAAAACTACATTTTTTGTGATAGCAGCCTAAGGGATAGCAATTGTACGATGGTCATGCCTCCGATAATTGGCTTCTGTGAGACCTTTAAATCGACACCCTTAGTTAAATTTTACGGCTTTCGTAGCTCAAGAAGTAGTGGATTATTTGATTTCTGCAGAAAGGACAAGTTTTTGACGCCAAAATAAGAAAATTGGCTATATCTCACGATAGGGAAAAGCTAGAAGGTTGCTTCCAAAAGCAAAATTGTAGCGTTTAACGAGTTCTTTCGAATGGATACAGTCATAGCCATGCAGCTGCTGCCAAACTTTCAGAAATTGGCAAAAACCGCCCTGAACGCAAATATTGAATTTTTGAAACGCGATTGCGCAGAGGGTGTTAGAACGCTAAAACAACTTATTTTGGAAAGTTTCGTTGAATTTTATCCTGGTTTACGCCGTCAAATAACAATATGTGCCCAAAAGGAATCACCACCTTAAGCAAGGCAGCACTGTTCAACAATTGTTTCGCATCTGTTTTTGCGCCCGACAATGAAGTGCCGATCTATCCGGCAAGTTCGTTTTTCTCACCGTTTTGTTGACCTAGACTTTTCTGAACAAACCGTTTATGAATTTATTAAAAAGTCAAAAAATAAGCGAAGCTTTGGCTGCGATCAGTTACCACAGTTTTTCCTTAAAAAAACTAGCGATTTCTATTTGTAAACCTTTAGTGATTATATTTCGAGTTTCCTATGCTACGGGAAAAATTCCAACCGAATGGAAGATTGCTAAAATTAAACAAATATTTAAAAAGGAGAATCGTTCTTTGGTTAGTAATTACAGAACCATCAGCTTGCTGTGCGTCTGTAATAAATTTATGGAAGCAATTTTGTGCGATGCTCTAAAAAGGTTTCTTAAAGTTAACAAACTAATAACTGCAGAGCAATTTGGGTTTCTATCTGGTCGCTCTACAGTCCTGCAACTTTTAAAATGTTTTGAAGACTGGACGAATGCACTTGATAACGGGAACTTTACAGATATAATTTGTATGGACATTGCTAAAGCTTTTGACAGTGTGCCACATTCTAAATTAATGGAAAAGTAAAATCTTTAGGTGTTTCTCAACGTTTCTGTTCATGGCTAAGTGATTATTTAACCGACCGTAAACAGTATGTCAAAATCGGATCAGCTTTATCCACCTACAGAAATGTATTATCGGGAGTCCCTCAAGGGAGTATCTTGGACCCTGTTCTTTTTCTTATATACATTAATGATCTTGCATCAGAAATAGTTCATTCATCTTTAAAATTGTTTGCAGATGACTCCAAACTGAATTTTGCTTTTCCTAAACACTTTAGCACACAGCTACTGCAGTTAGATCTGCTGCGACTTGAACGTTGGTTCAAGAATATGCAGCTAAAAATAGCCGCCCAAAAATGTGTAGTCCTGCATTTTGGTAGAAATAACCCATGCTACCGGTATTATATCAATAATACTGAGATCACTATAGGTGATAATGTTCGAGATCTTGGCATCATTGTAACAAACGACCTGAAAAGCCACCGACATTGCTCTAAACTAGCCACCGATAGTATGCGCTTTGTACATTTTTTTATTTCGAAGCTTTGTCTCCAGGAATGTTGAGTTTTTAATAAAACTTTATAATGTGTATGTTCGCCCCATATTGGAATATGCTTCTGAAATATGGAACACACACTGTTTAGATGACATCGACTTAGTTGAAAGTGACATCGACTTGTCTAAAAAGTCTTTACAAGAAAATTACCTGGTATGTCTGCAATTCCGTACCCTGAACGGTTGGTTAAGTTGGGTATAAAAAGCCTGGAAGAACGAAGACTTTTTAAGGATTTAGTTTTAACCTACAGAATTCTGAATAATGAATTTGATATTTCAGCAGAAACTTTTTTCGCACGATCGGAAACAACTAACACTAGGGGTAATAATTTGAAATTGTATCACAAAAGATCACGCTTGGACGTAAGAAAGTATTTTCTGTATAATAGAATTGTACCTATATGGAATTCATTGCCGAACTCCATAATTAACAGTGCTAATTCAGTCATTTTTAGACGTAGTTTGCAAACAGTTTTTTTGACCAAATATTTGAGAGGACGCACATTAGTAGCCAATTCTGGCTCTGTGTGATCCCGTGCTTTGCAATATATATTGTGATTGTTAATTTTATAACGGTCTGTTGCTGTTCAGTCATATTAACTCTTCTATCCACGTATTGCACTGGCAATTAATTAAATTAAAATTAAGGTGTTTTGCAGGTTGAGGCTTGAGAATCATCTCACTCCAAGGCCAATGCACAATGCACTTGTGGATTTATTGTCACTTCAGTTTGGATGCAAACTCGCTCCAGCTTGATGGGCAGGAGTCCAGTCTCGACACATGTAGCGATTCTACCAGGGCTGGTGAACCAAGAAGAAACCGAGGAGATAGCCCATATGGGAGGCGAAGTCCACGAAGTTTGGTCTTTTGTGGAGACAACTTCAGCTTCGTCTTCCTTGGCAAAGATCAACTAGATCTAATTTTGCGAGGGAAAAAATCAGCCTGTGAAAACACTTGCCCTTAATTTCCGCAAAAAGATTGCACATAGGGGTGAAACTGAGGGACTGGAACTGAAACTGGAAAAACGATCTAGAAAATGTCCAAGTGACCTCAACTAAATTGAAGCCTATGGCTACATAAATAGCAATGGGCGAGGGCGGTAGGACTATCTTGACAAATTCGTTTGAATAGTAGTTCCAGGATCCCTATGGAGAGTGCGTCCAAGAATTAGATTCCAAGCATTCTCCGGGTTTTTTCCAGATTACTCCCCAAGCTAAAATTTTCAAAGCTTGACCAATCGTGCTGAAATTTTGTATGGAAATGTTTTTGCATGCATTCCACGCACACTAAATTTCAGCTCACTTAATCACTTTAAAATTTTTAGCAGTAAAGAGGTAATATGGAGACACTTTCCCCTGCTGCACTATTACCACCGCCGATCGAAAGAAAACAAAATATAATTCTTTCAACAAATTGATTATGTTGAAAATTTCTTCAATTGTCAGCTGTTCTTCCAGCCAACCAACAGGTATAACAATTAATTTTAATTTTAGAATCCTTCATTCCAATTACTCTCAATAAAGTTAACAATGGGTCTGTAAACTTTTTCAGCCGCCTCAATGCCCCAGGTAAAGTCCACATGATCGAAACCTTTGATCCAATTATTCTCGTAGAGGCTGTCGGACAAAAGTGGTACCAGTTGTTCCACATCTGCCGGATCAGCCAACCAATCCTTGTCGCCCCAGTAAAGGCTAACGGGAACCTGCATCTTGGTGACATCGTAGTCGGGCGGGGTGTCCTGAAATATTAAAAAATAAAAAACATAAAAAATAAAAACATCACATAAACATAAATAATATCACTGAATTAGTGTTGCGCCGTAGTTCACTGTACTTTAAATTTTAGCTTGCGTAGTTGACGGCGAAAAATTTGTCCGTTCATGCCGACCACTACGCGCTTTTGCCCTTTTGATGCTGAATTGTTTAGCTGCGGCAACAGCAATTGAAGCGATATGGTGCAACCAAGAGCGCAAATTCTTCCAATAAGAGTAAGCCACTAGAGGACTCCTGTTTATTGCATTACGTAACGGTGCTCCGACCACAATACGGGAATGTCTCCACGTTGGAGGGGGGTCGAAAAAAATACCTCTTTCCAGTATGGTATGGGGTAGTAAAATGGAGTCTCCGTTTGTGGAAGGTGGAAAGGGGTATACGCTGTCCTATTAACAAGTCCCTCCGCCAAACTGAAAAAACGTTGTGCGTTTAGTGGGCATAGCACCGTCACACAATGCACTGAAAAGAAGCTTTCTAGCAGCTTACAGTTCGTCTAATCTATAGTGCAATCATACACTCTTCCAAGGATGTGCTTACCTGTCCATAAGCTTTCTGATTTTCTTTGGCGCTACCGTAGTCATATTTGCTGCATCGGTTATTTCGCACAAGCTAAACAGTAGCATACAAATTTTATATGTACAGTAACGAAGTAGGTAGGACCTTGTCAAAGAAGATCACTGAAGTGATTATGAGGCTTCCTGATCAAGGCAAACTAAAAACTGACTGATACAGCTTTTGGCGAAATTCTGAAGACACTAGACTATGCCGGCCATTTGTTTTGTAGAATATGGAGCTCTAGTCAAAATCTGAACTTTCTCATGTACAGTTAAAAGATTTGCAGACATGAATGAGAACACCGACCATCATCCAGCGATATTTCGGGTCACTACAATTATTTGCTATAAAATTAGCCCTCAAAATACACTAAGAGATACCAGCCAGCACCTTAGATTAAACTATTTCCATTTAATTAATCTATTTCATTTTATCATCATCATCATCATCATCATCAGCAACAGCAACAGAGCCTATACCTGACTGAAATGTATCATATTTTGACTGGACGTCCCGGCCGGAGTATGAGCCAAGTAGATTGGCAGCCGGGATTCGTCGATTCCGGCCGGATCAAAACCGACAATCATGAACATGACACTGGAGCAGACGGATTTCATGAACGGAATGGCGCAGAGAATTTTGGCCAGGAAACTGTTCAAAATCGAATCAGGCAGAAATTCGTCGGGACCCACCACGCTTATTATGTACTGAAAAAAGTGGAAATGAAAGTAACCCACTACCGGGGAATTAAATTGACATACTAATAATGATATTGATAAGACAAGCAAATGTATCTGCAAAATGTATACCTATGCAAAAGGACTGTTTTAGTAACTTATAGACCGCTACGACAGTAGACTTCTTTAATACTGTGTAAAAGCGAGCAGAGCCTATTCGTCATTAATTTTTAAATTGTTTCAAGAACACGGTTTTATTAAATTTCAAGACTGTATTCTGTATTCTGTATTTCAAATCTGTATCCTGTATTTTGTATTCTGTAGGTTTCGAATCGAAAGTTCATATTTTCACCAACTAAAATTAAAAAGTAAAGGCATCCATAAAACTTTAGCAGATTTATGCAACTCTCATCAGAGAATCCAATAAGTTGCCAGAAACAATCTTTTAGTTAACTGAAAATTAACTAACTAATTTTTACCAAAACAAAAATTACATACATTTACAATGAGATGACTTGTGCCCATAACTTTGACAAGACCTTTACAGTGATGGACATAGTAGACCGGAGCCAAGGCGAAGAAGTGACGAATCTGAAACAAAACATTAAGACACAAATGCCACTGCATTGTTACAGGATTAATACAGTAGACACGGTACATCAATAAATAGTTGAACGTTTCAAGCTCAATTTTTCCGGACAAACACAGCTTCTGTGGCTGAAGATTATTATTAGTATAATTATTATAAGGTATTTCCAGAAACCTAGGCGGTGTTATTTTCTGTCGACCTTGTGTTAGCTCTTGGCAATGGTACTGATTTCAAAAACTAAGCCGCTACCAACACTGGCAATTTGACTCAAAGCCTTGCGTAGAAACTTATTGAGAATTCGTTAGTCAGTTGGAAACCTCGAGCAACCAATGAAAGTCACTATTGAATTTGGAAGTACAAAGAACAAACATTAAATCAGTATTAAACCTTTTTTGAGAATTCGATGTCTTCGGAAAATTTGCCAAAAGCCGTCAGACTGCCTTCCGAGTGACCGATGTAGTAAAGCTGATCCTGACCTGAAGTTAGCAGGGCAAAATTAATCATTGCTTCAAGATCATATTTTCCCATTTGATCAAAACTAGAAAACAGTTAAGCGTTATCTTAGATAATAGATACATAGTAAGTATTCCTCTTCTCTGCAGTTCAAAAGTTCGCTTTTTACCTATTCTACCTTATTTTATTAAATTAATTAATTTAACTTTCATTACACTTTCATTTCTTCAAACAAAAAGCAGTACCCAAGCTTGCCCTAGAAAAATAGATTAACCAGAAATTATTGCTCAGAAAGTCTTTGATTCGTGGGTCGATGTTACAAATCGAAATATATGGTTTATAACCGAGCACAGAATATGCATACATACAAGTTCACAATGGACTTGAAGTACAAAAGGAGGTTTTATTTAATACTTACTGTTATTAATGCCAAACTCTACTACCTAAATTTCCAAAATTCCGAATCTTTAGTGCTCAGCCTCGTGTGTCCTCTAGAGTAGGTACTCCCGCGAAAGTTGCCCAGCCAAACATCATAGCCCTGATCTGCCAAAATGAACGCTGAAAATTAAAATTACTATTTAATTTAATGGAAAATTAAAACTTCAAAAATTAACAATTGTTAATAAACATTTATACTGCAAAAAGATTTCCCAGGCGGATTCGATCCAGTGAGTTCAAATTCCAGCAGTAGTAATATTTTCCTTCTACTGTAAGCTGAGCAACGGTGCTCCAACTGCAACTTCAATCGGTAACAAGAACTGTATTCTAACAACGATTAGTGATCATGTTTCTATCCGTGATATTGAACTTAATCTGGCGCCCATGTGGCTCAGTTGGTTAAGAGCATCTGCGCGTGAAGCGGAAGACCGCAGGTTCGAATATCATAACAGGTCTAAACTTTTCGAGCTCTTGGTGGTGTGCAACTTTCTTTCGTGATTTAATTTGGCTTTTCTGCTCATTCTGTGGAAAGTGACACTTATGAGACCGTTTCTTTCATTTTTTAGATAAATAACAAGTGAAAAAGGGCTGAAACATATGAAGATAGTAGTCTAACAAGATAAATTCTTCGGTTGGCTGACATTTTATCCGAAATTTTTATTCCGGATTACCTAAGCTATGATTTCGGTCATTTAGTAGCCAATCCGCAGCCGACATGACCAGTCCGTGTTGCACGAAAACGACCGGTTTCGGTTTCTCGGATTCCGCTGGTGGAATTCGGAACAGGGTTAGCACATAGTCGTCCTCCGTAACAACCTTGTACTCCTCCGCGACATAGCCACGACTTGAGATCAACTCGGGCTGAAATAATAAAAATTTGCAGTAACGCCTGAGGAAGTTAGACGGAAAAGGGCATTACAAAATTCTCTAAAACAAAACTAAAAAAGGGAATGTACGATTCTGGTTGCAGGTGCAACTAACTACACTATTGCTCGGCTGTGATCATTTGTACCAAATAATATACCATCAATCTGGGGTCTTTTCGTGCAGCGAGTTAAACCAGTTAAATGAGACAAACGGAATTCATTGTGACCCTACTCCGCCGCTTAAGTTTAACTTTAACTTTTTAACTTTAACTTTTCAACTTTTTAGCTTTAACCTTTTAACTTTAATCGTTTATGTTGTGAGCGAAAAGGCTGCAGAACCATGTATACAGGCTTCGCTAGTATCTGGCATAAGCATGGGAAACTATGCTCGCCAACATGGAAAGGTTGAAGTCAGGATTAATAGAGCTGATATATAAATGCATGATACCAAATTGACCCCAAGTTTCATACTAACAATTAACTGTCCTGAAAGCCTCGAATGTTGGGACAATGAGTGTCAACTTTTCAAGCCGTATGGACATCTCATCCAGTCATAATCAATATTAAAAATTCCACATGTTAAACGCAAAGCTTACAGGGTCCATATCTTCCTCAGGAAAATAGTGATAGAAAATATTTTCCAGAGGTCGCTGGTTCTCAGCAACCACTCCATGCAGTAAAACGAAAACGTAAAGGAAAAGAAAAACCGAATTCATAGTGCCGGGAATTGAACTAAACACAAATGTTAATCACTCTAGGCTTTTAAGTGCCTACGTAAACGAACGCTTTTAAATAGGCATAAAGGCAGTGATAAACTAAATATTTATCACAAAGCCAGGCTGTATAAACTTGGTTGTTTTTATGATAAATATGATTTAATAATTGTGACGCATTTCTACTAAAACAACAGCTTGACTGATTCACAGCGGGTAAACTTTCGCACTTTCTGGTTCAAAGTACGTCAGATTAGGTTTGACTAAATCTATTGTTTTAACAGTAGTACCTAATGCGGGGTTGACAGGTGAACTTTCACATTGGCTCAGACAGGGTAAGCTGTTCAACTAAAACTAAACAAAACAAACAAAACCCGAAAGTGGTAAGAAATCAAAAGTTAAAGGAAAATTACAGCCCAATTTGTTGTTTACAACAATCGGCATCATAGCAACATTTCCATGTTTCTCAGATTCAATAAAGTTAGTACTTCACGAGATGAGTAAATGTATCCGCGTATGTATGAGCAGCAACCAAGTAACAATTTCGGATTTATGTGGAAAGCAAACGATTGAAGTAAAAATAAGGTTACAGTGCTTCGTTGTTTGTGTATACTTCAAATATATATATACTACTGATAAATTTGACAACAAATGAAAAGGTGTTAATTTTACTTCCATCCATCCCAGTATTTATCTTTTAGTGCCTCAGCCATAGCCAATTAACAGCAGTTCTCAGATTATCAGATTATCAGATGCAGCCAGACAGCTGGCAGGATGTTTGCGTACTGTTCTCAAAATCGGCAGTACTCATTTGCATGAATACTGGAATCTTTAAATAATATTGTCATAGTCAAAGCTTGAAGGGGGGCACGACAATATACGTTTGAAGGCATTATCTGGCAGTTAATTGCCGAGGCTGTGAGACCTTATTTTTTGTGTGCAGCTGAGCTGTCTGGGTTGGAGCTCAGCTGCACACACTGCTGCGCTATGCATTTCTCTGCACGGCGCAGCAAATTAGTTTAGGTCCAGGCCTCCCAGCATGCACCGTGCGGATAAGTAACTTATCCGCACGGTGCACGATACAGAAGAGCAACAAAGCGTAGCGTGCACTCAGCTATATATACGCACGCAATTAACATAGGAAGAGAGAGTGAGTTGTATAATAGAAATTACTGCCCAAAGGGGGGGGGCGTGAAAATTGAAAGCAAATTAAAAATAGCCAGAAGCACAATTAGAGCATCCTAAATAATCTTCCATTTAAAATAACAAGTTGTCCCAAAAAAGGGGAAATATTCCTTAGCTGACCTTTAAACACTCTGTAGGCAATGCTCAAAAACCGTTTTAATATACCGCATTATTTCACGTTCCATACAAATGGATAATCAGCAAAGCACAGCATTCAGTTTAATTCTGTCTTCAGCATTCCCTAGTTAGCTTCACATCACTGTTATGGTGCGTCTGATTGAATAATTCATTTTTCGATGACCTCTGACAAAATTGGAAGTTTCATAATATGTCAAATTTTGATGGATTTCTCGAATTTCGTTGAGATGAGCTTCGTGCAATTCGTAATATGTGCCTATGTGCAGCTCCCAAGCTGCACTTGCGCACCCAGAAATATGCAACCGTTTGGGCTGCTGACAGTTGACAACTGCTGGAAGACTGTAAATTCAGACGCTTATATAGCTCCTAACATAATATGCATAGACGAACTTCCGCAAAAAATTTGCTATACTAGGCCTGTGTTGAAGATAGGGCTTCGATGGGTTGCTATAGAGAAAACACGATAAACATAGGGAAACTCTACTTTATACATTCCTGCTGCAGCAGGAATAAAAATTAATTAAAATTAAAAAGTCTAAATTTACCAGTCGTTCCTTTTAGGCCCCCTTTGTTTAAAAAAGAGCTCAACACTTACACTATACTGGACCAATGTTGAAAATAGGCCCTTTTTGAATTGAGAAGCTTTTCATAGTGCAATTGATACTTATTTTCCGTGTAAGTAGTTCTGCTTCCAGGCAGAAAAACGAAGGAAAAATAAATCAGTACTTTGATGGTTACAATTAGGTAAAATTTTGAAGTCTAGTTTAAACTTAGCCGAGATTTGATCAACGTATGCTCTGCTCAGTGGTGTGACAAGTTTTGTCATAGTCAATAGGAGTAGCGTTGACAGTTCTTGAATCAACATGTCAGGTACGAACTTTTTTGTAGGAATTACGATCCTTGATTGACTGTTCACACTCTCCGCAACCAAAGCTCACTTCGACTTATTTCCTTTGCAATCTGCTGACATTCTTTCTTTCAAAACAGATGAAAGTAACAATTCAATTGAGTTTAGTCTGTTTTTAGATGGTCCATTTATTTCCAATCATAAAGAGGTTTAATCAGTCGAAATTTAGACAGTAATAGTTGAGCCACGGCAGTGATTTTTTAAATAATTCAAGATTCGTTGAATTGCTATCTATGCCCAGGATTGCAATGCAAACGAATTTGAGCACTCGAAGTTCGACAAAGAATGATTATCATCACCGAGCGAGTGAATAATTCTACTACATATAAGAAGAAGAGTAAGCCACTAGAGGGCTCCTTATCTTGGCATTGCGTAACGCTGCTCCCACCATAATACGCGAACGTTCCCCCGTTTGGTGGGAGTGGGTCGACAAGCATACCATACTTCCTCCCGTTTGGTGGGGGGTAGCAGAAAGAAGTCCTCGTTTGGACGGGGAGGTAGCTAAAATGGATTCCCGTTTAGTGCAGAAGAGAGTCCCCGTTTGGGGGGGGTAGCCAAACCAGGTCAAGATTGGCTGTTGACGACCTTCCCCCCCCCCCAAACGGGGCCCATTTGCATACCTCCCACCCACCAAATGGGGACCACTTTTGCATACCCCGCCCACCAAACGGGGACCCATTTTCAGAAATAAACAGAAGTTACCGTAATCCTCTACTCCCCACCTGCCAAACGGGGAAATGACCAACGGACAGTGTCGGGTGCTACTTCCCCCCCCCATGCTAGATTCCCGCATAGCTAATACTGCATATGAATATGCATTGCAGCTAAATTTATTACGTGTATGCGAGAAGCTTTGGCATGATGACGTCAGCATGTAACCCTTTCCTCTTTCAGCATTTAACATTCACGCAAAGGTTTTGGCAGTTCGAGCGGAGTTTTTAGTTTGAGGAATTTCTTCGTTGATGTCAAAGACTTCGTAAAAGATGTGAGTCTTACAAAGAATAATCTTTGTCTCGTCACAAAAATCGAATTTACAGTTTATAGGTAAATCTCACAGATTAAAAATTTCTTAAGGTTAATGAAATATTTAGGGTCATATGCATGTGTGTATGTATACAATTAATTGCAAGCTCAAAAACTTTTGTCGAAGCCCTTCCATTTTCAAAATCCTAGATACGCCACTTGTCTTGTAGTTGAACAGCTTTTGGCTTGCTTTTGTCCAAATTGTTTTCGAGAGCCTACAAATTAAAAGATGAACGAGTTTTGACTGATTTGACTGACTGAACCAAAAGTGAATTCTTTAAGCATGAGTACAAAGTATTCCAGTATTTCCAGGTGCTTCCAAATTTCAGCGCTGTGGATAAGCTGGATGCCTGAAAACAATTTCTCAAACAGAAAGGAAACTGAGATTTTTTAATAATTGCCTATGAATTAAAATTGAACAACAAAAATAAAATTAAAATTCAACAGTAAAATATGAAAGTAGAACTTATGCGAAATGGGTCCGAAATGAATCAATGTGGTCCGCCTACCTCCTGCGAGGAAGTGTTGGGTGCAAACGAGTCATGTACTCAAAATGGATCACACAATTTTCCGGGTTTGTCTCTGATCCCACCCCATCTGAGCTTGGGACTTGGAGTATCGAAAGATGCTGTGCTCCTCTGCCTTGCGTATGAGCAGTTAATGGATGTCTTACTACCGGAGCCGAAAAGCCAAGAAGGTATCTGCTCCAGCTTCCCATTGTGGGACAGCATTCAGGCGACGAAACGAGAGTCATATTAGTTATGACTGATGGGGAGAGACAAAGGTTAGCGCACCCTCATGTAGCCTCTTGGCTGAGTAGCCCTGCAATAACAACAACAACAACTTTGCGAAATCTTCCCCTTTTAGTCTAGTATTGAAGGGGGGAATTTTAGCAGGTTGATATTTCTCTTAGGAAAAAATTAGCATGGGGGAGATTTTGGCATGCCACACATTGCCGTTTCGGTTGCCGGCTGCCTGGTCGTTCTAAAACAACCACACCAACTAACACGGCAGCATCAAAATATTGAGTATATTCTTTAACCTTTTTGTAAGTTTACTAAAATTATTGTAAAACCCAAAACTAAAACTTAAAACTAAAACTAAATCTCGCAAATTTTTTTCGTAACTGCAAGCATGTTGGTATTTTTCAATTCTGTGTTTCAGATGCCATGCTGATTGCTTTTATCATTATCACAGCTTTATCAGCAGCGCTTATCAGTTGTAATACTACCAACGAATCTGTAGCATCGACGGATGTTTATGGTAGGTATTCTTGCAGATACTCGCTAAGCTTGAAGCTTAGTCTTATTTCAAGTTTGATATAAATGTGAATTTCAAAGTTCGCTTGTTTGTCTTTGCAGAAACAGTATTTTGACTCAAACATAACCGTTGAAACTTAAGATGAACCTGAAGTTTAGGCATCTTAGTCAAAACGTGACATAAATTTTCAGTAATAACGCAAAACGCAAAAATGTACTTTTCTTATACAATGTTTATTCCTATTATTTAAGTCTGTAATTATGTTTGGTATTGCTTATTATAGTTTGTGACCGATCCGTAGACATTGTCATTGACATCCGACATTGTCATGATTATTGACAAATCTGGATTCACGGAACCCTTTCACTATCAGCAAATTAAATTTGTGAAAGACTTGCTGGACAACATCCTCATCTCTGAAGAGGAGCAAACGCATGTCGCCTTGGTTAAATTCGGTTCTCAAGCTGAAATAGTCTCTGACTTTGTGACTGATAGCTTTCAAATTCACTACAAAGTGCACAGTATAGATGTAGCTGAAGTGGAAAAGACTTACGGAGAGACAGGTCTTGAGAAAGCAGTCGAACTCTTTGAAGGGTAATTAATTTGTGATGAATTTTGTTGAACTAATGTGGCTTTTAGGTGTGATTATACACTATAAGTATGAAGAACATCAGAAGGTCTCTACAGATGACATTATTATTATTATTATTATTATTATTATTTTAATTAGTATTAGTATTAGTGTTATTGCTATTAGTAGTAGTAAACGGTGGACGGCTGTTGAAAATTTGCCGTTTTAGGGTGAAAGGACGTTTGCGCTATTCTATAAAAGCAAATACAACAAGATTTATTTTATTGGATCTTTTATATATGTATTTTGCTGAGTCCATGCTGTGCAGGTTGCTGATACTAGTGTTTCCTTATACCTTGCCGGAGATTTTCGACACGTTTCATTCTTGCTATTTCGATGACCTTCCGTCGAATCTCCGTCATCTTTCTTGTCGATGTTGTGCTTGCTGGTTTCAAATTTTCGATTAGCTTTATCCGTGTTTTTGCTGTTAATGGAACACACTGAAAATTCTTAACCCTTTCCCGCATAACATTACAAATCTGTAACAAGGGTAAAAATGGACGAGTTGTGGTCAGTGCAAAAAATGTTTACGGTCAATGCCAGATCTCCGGTACCTTTTTATCCAACCCACGTCCGCAACATCCTGAAAGAATATCTCTAAACTATTTTCTGTCCTTTTGTCTCTATAGCCTTAAGATAGATGCGAAAGTTTGACCAAAACTGTACTATGTTTGGGTATTTAATTGGGAGCTTTCTGGAGCTGGCTTCAACATGCTTGCAGAAATGACACTCGATCCAAATTATAGAGGCTGTCTCGTAGATTTATTTGGGCTAGGTCTCATTTTGCTGCTACAGAAATCACAACAGCTGCAACCAGTTTTGTCCATTGTCAGTAGTGACAGTTTGGGGGAAATTTCAACTTTGCTCGACTTTGATGGCTTCTAACTTTTTCCAGGTGCATCGGGGACCCTGAATTATAAAATGTAGAGGAATTAATTATCTATCGATTGGTGGCAGTCTCATCTCTCTAGGTGCTCCCAGTAAAAAACGGCAGCCAAAATTGTGAAATCGGTCATTTGGCACCGCTGAATTTGCGAACCCTCATGCGGGAAAGGGTTAATTCCACATTCGGCTCGTTGCAGTTTTCGATGTATCAATATTCCACGCTTACGTAATACGGCAGTTTATGTAAGTTTCCTTTGCCTTCATCGCCCTAAGCCGACAAAAGATTAGCGGCTTGTAGCATTACTTTAACATTTTTTTAAGTTTTTAAATCACTTCCACTTGCTATTTTAATTTTTATTTAAACGGCAATGGCTTAGTGGGATGCGTCTCTTTCAGTCTCTTGTTTCATCTTTTGTTATGTTTTCTTGTCCGTCATCTATTTGGCATTGTTTTCCATCATTTACAGCTTGACCACAATCTTTGCTTCCGTTCTCGTGAGACTAGCCAAAAGTAGCTTTTACGTTTTCCATTTTCAACTATTGCTTCTTCTGGCTTCGTCTGCATTTTACCACGGAAACAAACGTTCGTCCCTTCTATGAGTAGATCTGTATTTGATATATTGCTTTATAAATTCTTGGAGGTGAATCCGTTTAGGTTTGTTTTGAATGACTAGCGGATTAGTTTTGTGAGGTGTTGCGCGTTATCGTCAAGTTGACAGCTTTTCAAGTGGATATACATCACTTTGTGATGGAGTAAGCTTTAATCTAACCGTGCTAGGGTAACGTAATTGTGATTATGCTAATAAAACGGTAATTGTGATTATGCTAATAAAACCTGCGTTTTCGTGAACAAATTAGAATCAATTTTCAGTAACATCTATGTAATATCTCCGTATAAATCAGAAAAACTGCTATAAACTGTCTACTTTAAACAATTCTTCTTCACTTGAGAGCGGTGTGTAAGTGTAATGTAATTAATTAAAGGTTATACTTAAACTGTAAGAAGAACAGTTAAAACATTGGTATTAAATTGGTTGGTTTTTGCCTAAATATTGGAAGATATTTGGAAATGTATCAGTGTTATAATGCAAACTTCATACAGCAAATAAGTGAAGCGATATGCAGCCATAAGCCATATAAAATATCACTTAGTAACCAAGGACAAGGATTAAATTCACATCTTATATAGAAACCAAGAGTATTTTTGTAATCATGTTTCGAATTTGACCAATTTAAAAAGGATGTAACGTTTTTGTAGTACTTTAGCTCATTTTATCTTGCACAGACAGCATGTTGGATCTATAGCTTTATGAGAAAAGTTGCTCCTCATTCCATTAGTTATCGATTGATACTCAATTTGTCTATATTTGAAAAAATCTAAAAAATGGCATTTTCTACCTATAAAGCTCAAAGGTGCCGCCACAGCATGTTCAATATTGACGCATTTGTTTTTCCACATTATGTGACAGACTATTAATCTGCCAAGTTTGGTGATTTTTTGCCACATAATGAGTGAGAAATTATCAATGTGAAAATTATGAAAAATGGCCATTTTTACCAAAATTTGCTGTTTTTGTGGCAAGTGTTTTGAGCTTACTATAGGATAGAAACTTGCGAATACTTTCATAAAACGTGTTTTTATGCGTAGAGTGCAGCTATTTATTAGCCGTTTCTGTAGCTTTTGCCAATCGTTCAGGACAAGCAAAAAAGTATTGTAGGTCCTGTTTTTCACAGTCCAAAAACGCTCGATTTTCCGAAATTGTGACCTTAAAAATTCACCAAAAGTTCACATTCAACAGAATTGCACCAAACTGGATAGCTGCACTCTACAATATGTCCTAGGCATATGTGGAAAGTTTCAGCGCTGTATCTTTCATCATACAGCAAAAAATTTTGCTGCCAGAAACTTTTTAACCTAACATTTGTCACCTAACACATGTCACTAACCTAACACATGTTAAGGGCACCTTTGAAGGGCTCTACAGAACGACAGAAGCAATATTACGCAAAAC
>JASAND010000889.1:0-14009 GCA_030248195.1 Trissonchulus latispiculum | reverse complement strand
TTATCTACTCACCAAGAGCTTTCGAATGAGCCCCATAATGGGCAGTTTCCGATACTTTCAATTTTGAGCCATTTGAGGCCAAGTTTTGGAAGCATACTTTGACCATTTTTCGCCTCATAACTCAAAATGAGTGCATTTTCACGCCTTGACCCAATTACAACTTTTCATCTACTCAACGAGAGCTATCGAATGAGCCCCATATTGGGCGGTTTCCGATACTTTCAATTTTGACCATATGCAGCATCACCGTATCGAGTACTTTCGCATACCGCAAGGGGGGGACCCCCCCCGCACTTCAGTCAACACTTTCACCCCCACCCCCGAACCCCCCTGAAAATTTCACAGCCCAATCGGTCCATCCTAGCAAAAGTTAGAGGGGGGGGGACAGGGGGTGGTCACGAGAATAATAATAATAATAATAATAAATCCTACCGGCATCAACGGGTTGTCGCAGCCATTTTCCTCTTATCTAAAGGGCCAAAACTCTGTTTTGGAACATTTTCAGACTTTGGCCCTATCACAACTTTTTCCCTACTCGCTGAGATCTTTCGAATAAGTACCATATTGACAACTTTTAGGACAATTCTTAAAATTCCGGTTTTTCCGGGAATTCTCGGATTTTCAGTTTTTCGGCTGTAACTTTCGCTGGACACATTTCCGGAAAATGTCGCAAGAAGGAAAGTTGCTCAGCTCGACGAGCTCTTTCATTTGAGTACCATATTGACCACTTTTGAAGAAATTTTTCAAAATCCGGAAATTTCCGCATCGAATATCTCGAAATCCGTAAATTTTCCGGAAATTTCGATTTCAGCTTCGGAATCAGCGCAGTCGACTTACCCTATGACCAACTTTTAAGCAAAATCGGAGACAAAAAAATTTTTAAGTCCAAAATCCGGGGTTTCATGTGGAATTCTTGGATTTTCAGTTTTTCGGCCATAACTTTCGCTAGATGCATTTCCGGAAAATGTTGCAAGAAGGAAAGTTGTTCAGCTCAACGAGCTCTTTCATTTGAGTACCATATCGACCACTTTTGAAGAAATTTTACAAAATTCGGCAATTTCCGGGGCTAGTATCTCGAAATCCGGAAATTTTCCGGAAATTTCGATTTCAGTTTCGAAATCAACGTGGTCGACTTACCCTATGACCAACTTTTAAGCAAAATCGGAGACAAAAAATTTTTACGTTTCCCTTGGTCCCCCCTTACGATTTTTAAATTTCCGGGAGCCGCCATTCCCGGAATCCGGGAGATATCGGGATGCCTTTACAAACGGGAGCACTTCAGGTCACCCTCCAACTATGGTGAGAGACTTCAGCCCGGATCGGTCCAGCCAATCTCGAGAAAAGGGGGGACCAAATGTTGACCGGAATAATAAATAAATAAATAAATAAAGAAACTTAGCCATATCAAAGGGTTGTCTTTTTTTTAAAAAAATGCGACAACCCAATAATAATAAACGGACATACCCAGATGAAAGGGTTGCCTTTTTGTGGAAAAAGCGGCAACCCAATAACCAGTTTGCCGTCAAGTCTGGGTAGGGATAGAGGTCAGGGGGATTTAAGGTTGAACGTTCAAAAAGGTTGAACGTTCACAACAGCCTGAACACGAAAAAAATTAGACGTAACTGTATAGTTACCGAGTGCAATAGATACAAACGCATGACAAAATTGGAGAACCTTTGTTTTCTGATGGGAGTGCTTGGGGTTCTACTTTTATCTTGATATGATAGGAGTAGTGAGATATGGCATGTCAAAAAGTTGTACAAAGAAGCTGTAGTATGAAAAGTCTTTAAAACCAAAAATTTGCCATTTTTCCATGAACAAAAGTACCTTTTTGCTTTGTTAGTTTTGGTTTGCAGAAAAAGGTAGGAGAAAGAGGAATTAACTTTCAAAAAAAGAAAAAGTCGAAAATGTAAAGAACACAGTAATAGCACATGTAAGACAACAGGAAAACAACAACAACAACAACAACAATACACAGACAGCAAAACTCCGCAGTCAAAGCTACCGACTGACCACGTCACGACACATCTCACTCAGTACGACGAACAGCCGGTTGCCCCAGAGATCATGATAGCCACGCGGGTTGTCATGGAAGTATCAGCTACTGGATCCATCACACCGACTTGAGGCCGTCGGCCGTATTTTTGGACGCATGAGAGTGGACCACGTCCAACAGGACCGTGATCCCGTGTTTGTGGGCAGTGTCCACCAGGTATTTCAGATCGTCCGGTGGGCCGTAGCGGCTAGAAAAAAGAAAATGTAGGAAAGAGTGATTATTCCATCACAAAAGTCTAGTCTAGATAAATTACATAGTAGATACATGAGAAGAAACTATTTTATTTCCAAAACAAAAAGTTGTAAACAGAAAATTTGTAGCATAATTACGAACTAAACAGTGTAACAGTTTAATCAGGTTAGATTATGACAAGCACCAAGCTTTCTGTTATCAGCTGCATGAAACATGCAGTGCACGACAATGAAACAATTACTAGGTATTTGTAGGATATGGCTTGCCTAAAAATACGTCATCTCTGCGAATGTACATGAGCACAGAGAGCTACTCTCAAAACCTAGCACAAACCTGGAAGCTGCAAAGAAGCTGGTAACTTGATAGCCAAATGAGGCATAATAAGCATGCTCCATTATTGCCATCAACTGAATGGAGTTATATCCTGAATAAAACAATCAGAAAATGACAAAGCAGACTACAGAAAGAGTTCTAAAACACTAAACTCACCAAAATTTCAGACACAGGCAGAATACGTGTAAGAGAAACTCCTCAAATCGCCCAGATGTAAAGAAAAACTAAAAAATCTCCAGTCTGGCACTTGGCACAATCTGCCACCCACTTTACGGAGCCCACCCCCCACTTTTCGGCAAGCCCCACCCACTTTTTTGGAGGACGCCCAAAAGTGTCAAAAAATTAAATTTTTGTGGTCAACTTTTCAAAAATTTTCGGAATTTTTAGCTAATTCATGGACTTATAAGTTCATTTTAAGCTTAAAAACAGCGTTTTTTATGTTCTTACCTAAAAACACTAATTTTTCGCTAAAAATTCAGGTATATTTATACCTTGGGCTCGACCCCCACTTTTCGGGAGCCCCTCCCCCACTTTCAAAATCCTAAAAAATGCCAGCCAGTATTGACACGCGAGAAGTTTGTTGGATAAAGCAATAAATACAAATTTGCGAGTTTTATGAAGAAAGGGCTCAAATTGATGTATTACACATTAAAATGTCAACTGGAATGTGTACCCACACACTAAACAAATACGTAAGACATAGCCAAGAAAAAGCCTAGAACTAACTGAAAATTAAAACGAGTGTATATATAACCTTTACAGACCTTGTTTTGCAATTCTTGGAATCACATTGTCAGCAAAGTAGCGATAGGATGCAACCTTTCCCTCAGGGGAGGAAATCCCAACATGGGCCTCATAGATTCGTAAGGCGCGAGGTTTCCCAGGACGGGGATGCACAAATTTATACGGCTAAAAAACAAAATATACAAAGACAACAATGGATATGTATTACAGCCGCGAAATTCGTTGCCTGCCCCCCCCCCCCCCAATGCCTTCCCCCCTGAAATCGCCCCCGGGATTTTTTGGGGGCCCAAATGTTTGCCAAAAATAGGCAATTTTAAAAAAATTTTTAATTTTTTCGTAAAAGTCACTATTTTTAGCTTAAATCCTGGCATTTTTGAGGACTTTTTGCTTTTCTACGTGTAAAATACGCCAAAAAATACCAATTTTTAGCTCATTTTTGCAAAAAATCTCCCCCCCCCCGAGCCCGGGGGGCCGGGGGAAGCACCCACCCGAAAAAAATCCCTTGAAATTCTACATACTTCCCCCATAGATAATTTTGGTACCAAATTTTCATCTGAATGAATCGCTCACCAGGTCAAATTTTTAAGCATTTACTCAATTTTGCCTTTTTAAAGCTAAATCTGCTTATTTTTGCACCAAAAACACAATAAACAGCGCAATTTTTAGAATATTTTTGAAAAATTGCCGCCTCCAAGAAAAATTGCCTAGAATAATCAAATTCAATGTTAACTCGCCCAAAATGGACTCTTTCCACTGCCGCCAACAATTTCTGCAGTGCTGCTTTCACATCAATGCCAATCCAAAACAGTCCTTCATTTCAAGCAACAAGCTGCGAAATTAGTCTTAAGCAGTTAAAGCTTGTTACGTAAAATGCTGCGTAGGAGAACCTGAGCAACGCTGAATATGCCATCAAGAAAATTTAAATTTAAAACATTAAAATTAATATTCAAATTATGTATTAAGAAAGCTTACATTTGGAGGATTATAAAAGATTTGATCGTAAATGATTTTGTCCTTGGGACAAACCACATAGGTGGCCCACGGAGACAGTTTATCATAGATATGGCCATCCTTGGACACCATTACCTGCAAAGAAAGCAAAAACAAGAAACTAGAATAGACATTTTCATCAACAATTCAACATCAAGAAGTTACAAAAGCTACAGCTTAAATAAAGCTATAAGAACCCCAAGTTGACTACGTTTTTCCTGAAGGACCAAACAAGACTTCCAACCTAGAACTGCTCCCAGACAAAAACTTGTACAGAAATTTTACAGAGAAAGTAGGAAAGCAGAAATGCTTTAGCAGACTTAATCTATGTATTTCTACAAAGTTTAGGCTTAACGACAGTATAAAATGTGTGAAGTCCCCTTAACTCACTAAATAACAAGAGCATAAACCTATACACATTTCCTGGCAAAAAACAATTTACATTAGAACTGAAACACGTTGACAATAAGAAATGGGCGGACGGACTCACCTTCACGGTGCTCAGATGCGGAATGGCACAGGATCCATCAGGCTTGGGCGGGATGATGAGCTCCCATTTACCGTAAGGCAGTTTGCTGTAGGCATGCGACATACGATTCCAGTCATCTAAAAGAAATATATCTACGACATAAATAAACAAACTGTGCAGAATTACATTCAAAGAGCGGAGCAGAAACCAACCTAAAAACCATTTTGAGGAAAGCTTAAAAACTTTGACATCAGTTTTGCTGGCTTTTTCCTAGGCAAAAATTTCTGGGGGGGGGAAAGTCTGGGTGGCGGCCCCCCCCAGGTCTGGGGGGCACGGATTTCTGGGGGGAAGAAAATTTTTTCAAAAATGCTTAAAAATAGCTATTTTTTGCTGCTGAGCTAAAATATTAACTATTTTTAACTTCAATTTAAGCTTAAAATAGATAAAAATGCTTTAAAATGTGTAAAAATAGGGCCAAGCCGGAAAAATGTTTCAAAATTTACCCTCAAAACCCTATTTTTCCGGGCTCTTTAAAGTTCTGGGGGGAAGGCCCGAATCCTGGGGGGGGGCGACCCAAGTCTGGGGGGGGGGCGAAATTCTGGAGGGGGCCGCCCCCCACCCCACCCCCTTATAGGAAAAAGCCAGAGTTTTGCAGCACCAAGATATGCTTGGCCATGTCAAACTCCCCCACCTCAGTTTTAAAATTCCTGGTTAAGTTGGGTAAGCAATGGTCAATCATTATATAGTTATAGCCGTCAACACATCCACGCTACTACTACTTAGCTACCGTCAGCGAATTCCAAATTTATTCCAAATTTTCAGAGCTCAAACAAAAACATACCACTGTGGTTGTTTAGTCACTGTAAGTTGCCCCAACCCCTGTCAAATACTTGAAGTACGTATATATAACATAATATTACATGCGTTCACATAACCTCAGAGGTTTCCAAAATATATGCAGTTCCATCAGCTCTCAACTTACTGAAATCGCCAATCAAACAAAGACCGTCAGCTCCTGGTGCCCATTCTTGACAGTAGACAGAATTATCCGGCTTCACAATCATGCCAAATTCCTCATAGCCCTGAGATAGGCGATCCAGTCCCCCAAAATCGCCATCAATGCGAGAAAGGACGCGACCGAACTCTGTGTATCTACAAAAAGCAAAATTTACATGCATCTACATGCACTTAAACAAGAGCATATATATAATAAATGCAAGTAGATATATATATATACAAGTTTGTTTCCTTGATTCTTCCCAGCTCCACATTCAATCTTTTATTCCAAGTTTTTGTACAAGGGTAAAAATTACTCTTACCTCCGGCAAATCTCCTTCTGATAGTGATTCAGATAGGGATCAATCTTTAAGAGTCGATCCAGTGAGGGAGGAGTAAGGTAACCCGTCGAATCACCTGTCATATTGTGAGAGCAGATAATCCGCAACTATTGCACCAAGACAAAAAACGCAATAACAAACACCAACAGGATACCTGGTTTTCTCCTAGACAAAACTTTCTGGGGAGGGGGTCCCCCAAGTCTGGGGTGGGGACACGATGTCTGGGGAGACGACAATTTTTTTGGAAAATGCTTAAAATAGCTAGTTTTTGCTGCTGAGCCAAAAATTATATATGCCATTTTAAAACAAGTAACAAAAATGCTCCGCACAAAAGGGGATAATATGTGTGTTGGGCCTATGTCTATCCTTTAAATTCCGGTTGAGAAAGGCATAAATCCGACACCGCAAAAGTTGCTCAGCTCACTTAAGGCTTTCATTTGATACCAAATTTTACAACTTCTGTAAAATTTTTTTTTTGACCCAAAATCGCCTAAGTCCCGACCCCACCCCACCCCTACACTCTACAGCAACTTTGGGTATTCAGTTATATGTCAATAGTTGCTCAGCTCACTTAGGGCTTTCTTTTGATACCAAAAACTTTTGATTACTTTTGAAAATTTTTTACTTTTGACCCAAAAGCCCCCCCTCACCCAAATAATGCCCACTTACTACCTGCTGGATTACACGTTTTGTTTACATAAGGCTAGTTTAACCCACAGTTTGTGATGACAATGTCACTGACATCAAATCACTTTGACTCTGAACCGGCAATTTATTTTGGCGCAGTCTACAGCCACTTTGGGTATGCAGTTCTATGACAAAAGTTGCTCAGCTCACTTAGGGCTTTCATTTGATATCAAATTTTACCACTTTTGAAAAGTTTTCTTTTTGACCCAAAACCGCCTAAGTCCCCACCACAGCACTCTGCAGCCACTTTGGGTACGCAGTTCTATGACAAAAGTTGCTCAGCTCACTTAGGGCTTTCATTTGATGCCAAATTTTACCACTTTTGAAAAATTTTTTTTTGACTCAAAATCGCCTAAGTCCCCACCCACCCCACCACAGCACTCTACAACCACTTTGGGCAAGCAGTTCTATGACAAAAGTTGCTCAGCTCACTTAGGACTTCCATTTGGTACCAAATTTGACTACTTTTGAAAAATTTTATTTTCGACCCATTTGACCTTAGTCCCCACCCCACTGACCCACCACAGCACTCTACAGCCACTATGGGTATGCACGTCGGACGACAAAAGTTGCTCGGCTCACTTAGGGCATTCATTTGATACCAAATTTGACCACTTTTGAGAAGCTTCATTTTCGAGCCATTTGACCCTCCCAAGCGGTTTCCGACTTGACCCTCCCGACGGCAAAGTTGAACCAGCCCAGCAAAATAGGTACGTCGGACGGCAAAAAGGATACCGGGAATGAGCTGGGCACACCAGAAAACCCCCTATAGACAAAGTTTTGAGAGGCCAGGTAGAGCCTACTATGGACCTCCAGGAAGCGGTTTCCGACTTGACCCTCCCGACGGCAAAGTGGAACCCGCCCAGCAAGATGGGTGGATCTGACGGCAAAACTGACTGCGGGAATCGATTCTCCGTGCCAGAAAACCATTGTATGGAAGATTTGAGCTTTCAAAGTTGAATAGATAGCGAGAAATTTCGATTTTTCATTTTTCGAATTTTCGCCATTTTGACGGCCACTGTGGTCGCTAGGGAAGCGATAGAGAAACGTAACCTGGACCGTTAGTTAGTTCAATATATGTAATTTCTGAATATAAAAAGAAATCAGCTCCAGCTCGTAACGTTCGACCTGAGCGACGACCACAAAAATGGTCACTTTTCGCTATGAGCCGACTTTGCGGCGCCACTGCGGCGCTGTGGCGCAGCTGCGGCGCAAAAAAAGTTGTGATTCTTAAATTCTTTAGAGGGTACTACTAGACCCCATAGCCCTTTAGGTTGGCCCACCGCTGCAAATCACGTGAAAGCGGCGAACATTATGTACAATACAACCATCAAATAGGAGAAACCGGAAAAAAAACATCGCCGCCATAACCGGTCCGGGGCGCAACTTTTTAACGGTAAGTGATACGGGGCTGAAACTTCACAGACATACTAAACTCGATGTGCTCTACAATTTGCGCATGAAATCTGCGCAGGATCTGCGCAGGGCGCAGCTTATTTTACACTGTCTCCAGCCACTTTTCACACATATTATAGGGGTCGCTGCCGCGACCCCTATGATAATTTTAAGCTTGGAATATACGTGGAGGGAGGACCCCCAAATTGTATATACCCAAATTTTTTAGCTAAAAATTCTCCTTTTCCCATGTACAATCCATTTCCATTAAGCGTACGTATTCAAACGTATCTGTCTGTCACTAGTTAAGGTTTACGAAAGCCTTGAAGCTGAAGGTGGACAAATTTGTGCTAAAATAATTTGCCCAAGTAAGGGATCAAGTCACCCAAGGGCATACTGGGGTTTTTCAAGGCAAAAATAAGGAAAAAAATTGGGGGGACGAGGTTGGGACGCCCCCCCCCCACTAGTGGGGGGGGAGGTCAAAAAGTGGGGGGGGGAAGCAAATGGGCTCAAAATGCCAAAAATATTCAGTATAAAAGCCTTGCTACATATACTAGTAACTAAGCTTAAAAGTGCATCAAAAATTGAGTTTTAGCACCAAAATAGACCATTTTTGACGAAAAAATTCCGGCGAAGCCGGAAAATTTTTGAAAATTTTGACAAAAAATCCCAAAAATTTGGTATTTTCTGAGCAACTTTAGGGGTGAGTGGGGGTGCTCCAAAAAGTAAGGAGGGGAACGAGTGGGGGGGGAAAGAGGTCGAGTGGGGGGGAACTCAAAGGTAAAGCGCGGGGGCGCCCCCCCACCCCCCCCCCCTCCAGTAAAAAAATCCCAGGCATAGGTGTATAAAATTGGGGGAAGTTCGGGGGGGAGGGGTAAACCAGCCCCCTCGGCCAATTTTCAACAAAACCACCCCCTAAACTTTTGGGGGGCCCCGGCCCCGCCGCCGCAACTTGGCCGAAAAAATCGCCAAAACTCGAGTGTTTTTAGGGTCAACTTTGCAAAATTTTTCAAAAGTGTATAAATTTGTGCTTAAAGTGTTCATTATTGCGAGAAATATATACACGTTTTCAACAGTTTTATGGACTTTCTCACTCAATATTGACCTTATTTTAGAGTTAGAAACATGTTGGCAACCAAGTTTTCCAGTTTAAAACCCTTGTCTAATCCTAATGTTAAAATTACTTCAAGGTTGGATGTTTTTGGCATTAGCAATGGTTGAAAATGTTATTTTTGGCATAAAAATTAAAAAAAATTTAGGGAGGTTTGTGGGGTCGTGGGGGGGGGGGGTGGGAAGGTCTAAAAGGGGACGTCAGCCAATCAGAAAAAGGACGTTTTTACAGCTTTTTACAGCCATTTTACCATGATTTTAGAAGATTAGAAAAACGTGGAAAAATTGGTAAATTCAGTGTTAACATGTATATACTTGGCTTTTACCACACCTTTTCAATAGATTTAACACGCTTTAAATTCAATGCTAAAACGTTGTAAACATAATATATAGTTTTACCTCGTTGTAGATTGATTGTAAAAGTTTGGTAAACTGTTTACAGCATTTTTTCAACGTTGTAAATTCGTGGTAAATTTGAACGAAATATTTTACTGTGATTTTAGAATACGCAAAAAACAAAGTAAATTTGTGGTAGAAAAGTATATATATACTATATATAAATTTAGGACGTGGTAAACACATTGTAAATTGCAGTGATTTACCCAGAATTTACCACGCTTTAACGTTACAAGTTCTCCCTGTGTGGGGTCTGCCTCCAAAACTTCGAAGGTGGGGTCGGCACTTTTCCATTTGGGGGGGATCCCTGTTTAAAACCAACCACTGTCTAATGTTAAAATGACTTCATGATTCGATGTTTATTAGTATTACAAACTGCTGAAAATGCGATTTTTGGGGAGCCCCCCACCATGGTGTACCTGGGAGGAGGGGGTGGGGGGGGGGGGGGGACCCCGCCCCCCAAATGGGAAAGTGCCGACCCCACCCACGAAAATTTGGAGGAAGACCCCACCCCCAAATGGCCAAATCCCAGACCCCACCCACCCAAATTTGCCAGACCCCACCCTCAAAATTTTGAAAATTCTGCCTCAAAATTAGTAAAAATTCGAAATTTTTTGGAAAAAATGGAAATTTTTGCAAAAAATCCAAGTTTTTTCGAATAAATGAGCAAAAATGAAGAAATATTTTTGATTTATAGTTGGAAATAACGTTTTTTTAGCAAATTTGCGAATTTTTTCTGAATTTTTGAACAAAAAAATTTTTTACCCCCCCAATTCGATTTTTCCGGACCCCACCCCACCTCAAAACAGCTGACCCCACCCACTCTAAATTTCGGCTACCCCCTCCCCCAACGATTTCTCAAGGTATACCTACATATGCCCCCCACCCCAAATATCCGTTACACCTATGGGCCCCTCCTTGCGATTTGGGCCCCTAACTTTACTTTAGAAGTGTCGGGTCAGCCTTGAAAATTTTTCAGCTGTTTATATATATGCACACTTTGAGTGTTTTAAAAATTTTTTAAAAAAATTGGCAAATTTTTGCTAAAAATCGAAAATTGCTAAACATCGAAAAATTAAGTTGCTTGAAATCGAAAACTTTTTGCTAAAAATTTGAGAATTTTTTTTGGGAAACGAATGTAAAATTTGCTAAAATTTGGCAAATATTTTGGATTTCCCAAGAAAGTTCGCCGGATTTTTGGGCCCCTCTTCAAAAAATCCTCTGGCGCCGCAACACGCCTCCCCTAGAATTTGGACCTCAGAAATTACCCCCACCCCCATATAGGGGTTAAGGGGGGGGGGGGGTGGTGGGGGACCCTCCCCCCAAATCGGAGGGGTCGCCGGACCCCCCCCTAAAAATATTTTCCAACCCCCCCCCCCAACTCGATTTTGTCAGCCCCCTCCCCCCAAAAAATTTTCAAAGACCTATATATATACCTAAATTTTTTGAGAATTTTTAGCTAAAAATTCAAAATTTTTTAAAAAATACCAAAAATGAGCGAAAAATTGCTAGAATTCGCTTAATTAAGCTAAAAATCGTTAAAAATAGCTGTAAATTGAGAAAATTTTTCAATTTTTTCACAAAACACCGATTTTTCGCCGACCCCCCCCCCTCGAAATTTTTCTTTCTCTCTCCAAATCGACTTTTCGCCGACTCTCTCCCCTTTTTCGTCAAAACCCCCCTACATTTTTTCTGAATCCCCACCCCCCACTTTTCGCCAGCAGCACAGCATAGGTATGGCTGGCGAAAAAAGTGGGGGGTGGGGGTTTGAAAAAAGTAGGGTGGGGGTTTGGCAAAAAAGGGGGAGGGGGGTCGAGAAAAAGTCGATTTGGGGGGAGGGGGAAAAAATTTTCTGAGGGGGGGGGTCGGCGAAAAATCGGTTTTTCGCTAAAAAACTGAAAATTTTCCTCAATTTTCAGCTATTTATAGCGATTATTAAGGTAATAAGACATATTTTAGCAATTTTTCGCTAATTGATTGAAAATTTTCGAATTTTTATTAAAAATTTGCAAAAATTCAGGTAGGGGGTTGAAAATTTTTAGGGGGGTCGCCGGTCGGTCGAAGGCCGATTTGGGGGAGGGGTAGAAAAAATTTTTAGGGAGGGTCTGCGACCCATAATTGGGGGAGGGGCCCCCCACCCATCCCCCCCCCCCTAACTACACCTATGCAGCACAAGGGAAACTATCACCCCCCACTCCCACCCACATTTTTGAGGCCCCCGACCATAGGTGTAACGGAGATTTGGGGTGGGGGAGGCTCCCTCCCTCCCCAACTTTTTCTGTGGGGGGGCCCCTCTGGTGACCCCCCCCCCCCCCAGGACCCCCTCCAACCCTCCCAAAAAATTTTTCATTTATTATGCTTAAAATCGCATTTTTCAGCCGTTTCTAATGATAAAAAACATCTAACCATAAAGTAATTTTAACATTAGACAGTGGTTTTAAACTCAAAAACTTGATTGCCAACATGTTTCCAAGTCCAAAATAAGGACAATATTGAGTCATAAGATCTATAATACAGTTAAAAACGTGTATTTCTCATAATAAACAGTTTAAGCCAAAAATTTGAACATTTTTGAAAATTTTTCTCAAGATTTACCTAAAAATACCAATTTTTAGGCCATTTTTCGCGCCTTCAGCGCGTACCCCCCACCCCCCCCCCCCCCCGATGTGGGGGGGACGTCCCCCCCCAAAAAGTTTTGGGGAGGGTTGGAAAAAGGCTTGGGGGGCTACCCCCCCCCCCCCAACCCCCCCCCCCACCTTTACACCTATGCTCCCACCCAGTGTTCTCTGCGAATGTGTTAAGCCTGACAAAAGTTTACACACTTCTCAAATTTTGAGAAATCTAAAGGTAAAAGTCTGTTTTAACTTTGATTTCAGGGTCCACTTAAATAATGCACATCACCTCCGCACTTTAAAAAAAACTAGTCTTAAAAATTTAAACCTCAACTTTTCCCAGAGATCTAATCTAGCACTTCACTTTAAAGTAAGATTTTAGTCTCGCATCAGCCTTTTTTAAGTGGGCGAACCGGAACAGCCTGGCCGACTGCGCTACTCTTGTGAAGTTAGCGCCTGCTCTTAAGTGCTTGCTGGGTTTAATAGCATAACATAATACTGTATTACAAAAAAATTGCTGGACATAGTCGTAAGAACAGGGTTAACTAGATATTACAATTCAACAGATATTACAATAGATATTACTAGATATTACTTTTCTAGATATTACTAGATAGGGAATTTCCCTTTGGTCACATAAAGTTTGCACCATTATTACTCATTCATTACTTGGAGTTAAGAAGCCATTTTTATATCAAAATGTAGCTTGACATTTTCTCTTTTTAATGCATGCCTCGAAACTAATGTTGCTTTTCTAAAACATTTTTAACACATTTTAAAATAAGTATAACTTTCCAGAATTTTTGTGACTCAAGTAAATTTTTCCGCGAGACATCGGCTATATCATTCGATACCTCCATCAAATAGCTGGGGGCGATTTTTTATTTATTGTTAAATCGCTCTTAGTTGTAGAGAAATAAGCTTAAATGTGTGCGTAACCTGTATTTTGCCTACTTTTTCCAAATTTGTCAAGCGATTACTTTAGCTAGAAAGCAGCAACCTGGGCAACTAAAAAATTGTCCTTGGGTATATTTGTGCAGAGCACATTTGTTCAGTAGCAGCCCCCCCCCAGCTTACATGGTGAATGCTCCACAATCTTTGGAAAAAATTGGTCGTGTCTTTGCAAAAACTACATTGTTTATGATAGCAGCCTACACGATAGCCATTGGAAGACGATAATGCGTCGGATAATTTGTCCATGTGAGACCTTCAGACCGACGCGTTAGTTTGATTTTACGGCTTGTGTAGTTCAAGAAATGTTGGATTATTTGATTTCTGCAAAAATGACAAGTTTTCGATGCCAAAGCAAGAGAATCTGCTATATCTCACGGTAGAGAAAGGCTAGAAACTTGCTTTAAAAAGCACAAGTGTGACGCTCAATGAGAACTTTCGAATGAATATAGTCACAACTGTATCGAAGCCGCCAAACGTTCAGAAATTGTGAAAAACAACTCTGACCGGAAATCTCTAATTTTTGAATCGGGATTGCGCTGAGGGTATTAGAACGCTAAAAGAACTTATTTCGGGAAGTTTCGTCAAATTTCATTTTGAATTGGATTATGCTGCCAAAATCACAATATGTGCCTACAAGGAATCACCACCTTAATGCATACTACGAAACTGTTAAATACTCGCTATGCGAAGTGCGTTTCACTAATCTTTTGAAAGATTTCTTTATCATTAATGCG
>JASAND010000886.1:0-17692 GCA_030248195.1 Trissonchulus latispiculum | reverse complement strand
TGTTGGTTTACGGCTCAAACCAAGATGAAATTTGATGAAACTTTCCAAAATAAGTTCGTTTGGGGTTCTAACACCCTCCGCGCAATCCCGCTTCAAAATTTCGAGATTTCCGTTCAGGACGGTTTTTGCTAATTTCTGACAGTTGAGCAGCAACTCACAGTTAGAATTATACTCATTTGAAAGATCTCGTTGCGCTCTACTTTCTAGCAACTTTCTAGCTCTTCTCTCTCGTGAGATATAGCCGAATTTCTTATTTTGGCGTTGAAAACTTGTCATTTTTGCAGAAATTAAATAATCCACGATTTCTTGAGCTACACAAGCCGCAATATTAAACTAAGGGTGTCGATTTGAAGGTCTCGTTGAGGCCGATTATCCTAGGCATGATGATCTTTCAACTGCTATCCCATGAGCGAATTTCACAAAAAAATGTAGTTTTTCCAAAAACATGACCAAATTTTTTCCAGCGATTGTGGAGCATTTACTGTGCAAGCTAGAGGGTTGCCACTTAGTGGACGTGTTTTACACAAAAATACCCAGGGACCCTTTTTTAGTTGCCCCGATTGCTGCTTTCTAGCTAAAGTGGCCGGTTGCCAAAGTTGGGAAAAGTAGGCAAAATCCAGGTTGCGCAAACATTTTAGCTAATTTTTTCAGGACGAAGAGTGATTTCATGATAATTAAAAAAGGGTCCCCAGCTATTTAATAGTGGAATCGAATGATGTAGCCGATGCCTCACGAAAAAATTTACTTTAGTCTGCAAAAAATCTGGAAAATTAAATTACTTCAAAAATGCGGTAAAATAGTTTCCGAAAAGTGAAGTTAGTTTCATTGCATTCATTAGAAGGAGAAAATATTAAGCTCCATTTTGATATAAAAATAGCTTCTTAACTCCAAGTAACGAATGAGTAATAATGGTTCAAAGTTGATGTCTCTAAAAGGAATCACCACCTTAAGAAGAAATACTTTTTAAAGTTTTGAAAAATAAAACTTAGAGAAAAATTATATAGACAAGCCGTGTTTCCTTAAAATTATACTTACGATAAAAACTCTAACCGTCAATACAAGGAAACTACCAAGAATTATTGGGCCTTGGGGGTTATCCTGAAAAGATCACAGTTTTGTTGACATCTTAGTTAAGAATAAACTTTTGCGTTTGCTTAAACTTTTGGTTGAAAGTTTTAAGGCCACTACGTGGCATTTACTTCATTTATAGACTACGGTGAGATTTGTGCTGGTGTGGGGACCTAAATAGGCAGAGTTCAATTTGACCTTGAATTAACCTTCTCTATCGTTACAGTATTTACTGGACGAATTTTAATAAATATGGTATTTACGTGTAGAGTTTACAGAAGTTTACAGAAATACCATTCTTACTAGCAAATACTGTATTTACTGAAATCGGCCAGAAATTACTACAACATGGGGCAAATGCAAAACACCTTTGTTCCATATGGATGTATATATTATATGGACGCAAGTGCTTATAGAAAGTATAATAAAAGGACGCAAAATTCCGCCTGATTTTGACCGTACGAGTGCACCACGGTGCATATCGCTTTGTATGACATGTGTAGTGAACGATCAGTTGAGATAACATTTTATCCGGGTCACTTAGAATAATTGGTCACTGGTCACTCTGGTCAGTTCACGTTGATCGGTTCTGTTATGGAAAGCGGCAACTTAGTATTTGTAACTTACTCATTATGAACAGTCTCTCTGTCCTGCAATCCACCGCTGACTCTTCCACAGTGTAAGGCTGCAAATGAAATCACAGTATTTCATTAACATTAAACTATGGATGCAACATCTGCAGGAATGCAGCCTTTTCATTTACGTTCAATTGAAATTCCCTTGGAATGTACTTATTATTCATGTGAAGCACATTGCATTTAGCCGATTCTAATTTTCCACCATTTCTTATATGTATTAGAATTATACTATTAGTATGTATTAGAAACAGTGTCGCACCAACAGAACTGTTTAAACGAGCATACTGTGCTTGTTCGTGCTTGTTCCAAAAGCCACAAACTCAAATTGTTGCAGTGACTGCTGTGTGAACTATTTTAAATAGGTAATACTGTGAGTGAAGGGCGAAAGTGTGCTCATTATTTAGAGTGAAAGTGAAACATTTCAATGAAATACAACAAACAGAACGCTACATCTTAATGGCTCTCCACCAGACATGTAATGGAGTTGAATTCAGCGGCGACCGAATCCAGTTTTTGGGGAATTTGCCCAGCCATTGTTAAAAACAAGGAGATGTGTAAGGGATTAGGTCGCTCGTGCTTGTGGATGCAGTATTTGCTGCTTCCAGAACTGCGTCCTGAAGAAAGACCACTTGCTCTGACGCAAATAAATTTAGCTTGGCGCAAAGTTGACGTGCTTGAAAATACCCACAAAACTCTAATATTTTATCAAAAACTGCTCAGAAAAATAGAATTAAAAAAAGATTTTAAAATTTTCGCAAGGTACGAAAAGGTAAGCAGGGCACAATTTGAGCGATGTGTCCTAAATTTCCGCATTCATAACAAGTCACTTTACTGAGATCACGCTGAGATTGAGGAGATCGCTGTTTGGATCTTTGTTGCTGGGTTGGCGTGGAGGCTGCGTTGAAGTAGATGGTGTAGGTTGTGCGGCAGCAACTGAAGGAGATTCAATAGGGGTGCAAGCTCCAAGTTCACGTTCAGCTCAAGTTCACACTACAAATTTACGCTTTGGAGCAGCACAAGCAGTTCATATTAAAAAGGTTGGAGTCTACAGCAGTTTGGATAATTTTTCGTAGTGTTCCAAGTTTTCAGCGGTAGAAACTCTACGGAGCTTTGCTTTCGTCTTCGCTTCTTTTTTTAAGTGAAAGGGGATGTGGATGAATCCGGATTTTGTTCCTATTCCAACCCCGAAAGCTGAATCACAATGTTGTGCAATTTCTCCATGTTCTGTCCCCAGCATTTCAAATCAGCTAAAAGGGAGACATCCAAAGATTTCAATTGATGGCGGAGGCCTTCACGCAGCTGCTCAAAACTGTTCACTACCCTTTCGTTGTCAGTCTCATCCGGGAAAGCCTTTTGGGCTAGAATTTCCAAGTCAGCGGCAAAATCCTGAACCTTTTCAGATTCCTCTTGACTACGTCCGTTAGAAAAATTTATAGTATGTTAGAGTTTAGTAATTCAGAGATTAGTACAAAAACTTCAAAAGTTTGACCAATTCGTCATACCTATCTGGAAGGCCAAGAGAAGAAAGTCGATGAAGGACAACTTTCCCAACTTTAGCTAGCAAAGCACTTCTTGCGCTGAATTATCGATTGTCGAAATTCTTCGTAGAAACTGGTAAACTCGTCCAAAAATAAGGAAAATCGCATCAAAATGTCAAACAGAACTCGTACAATTTGTCTGAGCGGTCGTATTTCGTACTCCAAAAAAAACTAAAACTATACTCAAAACTAAAAAATTATCAAATGTCAACTACGAGGAGCACATGCAGAAAATTGTCAAATTTGGTCAAAAGTTACTAAAAACATGACAGAATCGTGTCAAAAGACTCAACAAATTAATCCACGACTCGTGTTGTAGTCGTTCCTAGGAAAAAGTTCGAAAGTTGGGCGTTGTCAGAGAACACACATAAGGAGGGCGGATGATCAAGTACATGTAAAAGAAAATAGCTAATTTTGCCGAAAAGTCTTAAAAATTTGACCAGTCACTAATAATTCTAACATACTTACGCGCTAGGGTAGTGGTTTTATCCTGTAGAATTGACCAGAATAAGCACAGTCGGTTAAAAATGGGACTCGGTTATAATGGCGGCATAACAGAAAATTGAAAATTCCCACGTTTTAGGATAAAAATACCAATTCTCTGTCTCTAGAGCTGGTTTGTTCTACAACCGTAGTTTTAGTCGTCGATAAGCTCACAATTAGCCAAAATACTCAGAACCAAAAAACCACTGGGGGCACCGCTGCTAAAATTGTGAAAAATTAAAAATTCTGTTCCAAAATTCCTATGGATTATGATATTTTATGATTGGAAACGAAAGGAGCGCGAACTGAAATGTATCTAAATGTAATGTATGTATCTAATGTATGTAATCTAAAATCCAAACATTAGTTCGAATAATTACGTGTCCAGCTAAAAAATGTACAACACTCAAACAAAATTTGACAGGAGGGAGGTTTAGAAAAATGATTAGATTATAATTCTTTAGATTATAGCTGTGGTGTAATGGCGTTGATGTTATTAAAACGTTCTTAAACCCAGTTCATACTGCAATAGGTTTAAGGTTTAATGTTTAAGGTTTAAGGTTTAGGGTTTAAGGTTTAAGCTTAGGGTTTAAGCAGTTGGGTGGGAAGGTTTAACGAATGTCTGAATATCACGTAATTTTTATATCAGCCAGTGTGCACTCAAATCTCCACGGATTTTAAATTTTATTAGTTCTATTTATAGGTAAAAGATTCTAAAGTCTGACCAAAAAATGTAGGGAGCGAAATTGTTTTGTTTATACTGAACAACCGGTACATTTTTGCTGCAGCAATGTATATATTTTCTGAACCGTCATGGCAAGAACTTTCTTTTGGTTGAAAAAATTTTTAAAAAAATTAAAATTCATCAAAAGAAGCCGATTTTTTAGGTTTTGAAAGATCCGTAGAAGTCAGGAACTAGCCGTTCGGCGGAAAATTAGCCCATGTCCTAAGCATATTGAATCCCGAATATCAGCTGATTTCGTCAAAAAATGCGACAGTTATTCAATTTTTTCGATTTTCAAAATCCTTTGATCTTTGCCGCTTTTCCAACTTTGACAGGCCATTACTCGTGACTCACTCAATGCAAAAATTTTTTAATTGGATTTTCAGGACCGCTTAGCGTCACTTTTTCTGAAAGCATTTGTAGGTTTTATGCATTTAAAAATCATTAAGACCATTTAGCTGGCCTAGTAATTTTAAAACTTAGCTAAAATTGGAAACTTTTCATTACTTTTTCAATAATGATGGAATTGATAAAATAGTTGTCACTGCAGCAGTGTACTGACCATTTTGTGTTTAAGACCTGAGTGGTTGATGCTACAAACTTTTAAAATCGACAGAAAGGTGTCCACCTTGGTTCGCGTGCTTTTACTATATGAGTCGACTCATGTAGAATGGCAGAGGAAGTCACACCTAACTGTAGTTATTTCTTTCGAAATGACTACTAAATTTATCTAATTTAGTTAGTGATCGCGCAGAAATGTAAAACTAGCTAAACTTTCACCACGAAAATCGAAACGTTAAAGATTTGACAAGACCTCTGTAACCTAGACCCAAAATGACTCCCTAAAATTGCTGACCCAGATCCAAAGTGAGCGATTGGAAGCTTGACCCAGACCCGGTTTTCCAAGATTAGTGACCCAAGACCCAGTGACCCATGCAAAAAGAGCGACTCAAACGACCCATGACCCAGTTTCCATCCCTGGCCACATGGCATGGTCACCACTTGTGACGTTTAGAGTTACGAAATTAACTGACTTGTGCTGCATTTAATATTAAGTTGAGACAAGTTTAACTTAAATGCAAGTAGTTATCAGTGGTGACGGAAGCAACTGCAGATTAATGACCAATTTGAACTCAAATCACTAAGCAACAACAAGTCAGTGATTGCATGCAACAACGAGAGCAGAACAAAGCGTAGCGAAATTAAACTAGCTACTGTTCTCAACGTCAACAATACTGACAAACCCCAAACCACATCTAGGTACGTAACCACATTTAGTTTCAAGCCAAACTATCCGACCCGAGAGTTTAGGCAAAATGACAAGAATGTTGAGTGTTCGCACAACTTTGTAAAATTCAATCAAATCTTATCTTTCTTTCCAGTGCTAACTTCACACAAGAGCCCTTTTCACAATTGCATTTGCTCTCTTTTCATTAATTATTCTATCTATTATTACTGATTGACAATCGCAAAGTCACTGTAATCAAAGTTTTTTAGGAAATCAAAATGGTTAAATATTTCTATATTCCCACACATGGATATCAAAAAAAGTATTTGTGTTTCGAATTGAGACAGCGGGGCTGTTCGACTATGCAGATAGACAGTGTTCATTCCTCAATTAGCTTTCCGACGCAATTTTTCAATAAATGGTTCTGGATTGCTATATCCACCAAATTCCTTCAGAGCGATTATTTTCTCACCAATACCGAGATTCCAACACCTGTGCCTGTTCAATAAGTATCGCAGTGTCTCTTCGTTCAATTCAGTCGCTGCTGCCTACAACAACGTTTGTTCACTAGTTATTCAAGTAAGTTGAGATACAGAAAGGAATATTCACAGTCGCTCCATAAAATACATCACATTTTGCCTTCCATCGAAAGCTTAGAGCTTGCGAGCGAATCAGCATCAAACTTTTCAGCTAATTTTCTTGTTTTATTGGATCTTGGGTTTTAGACTAACTTGGATCCCACAAATTCTGTGACGATACGACGAAAGGAGTGTACGAGCAACTCCGAGCTCACACACCATACGAAACTTCTCTATACTGAAGACATGTCATGTCGGCCTAAAACGCCTCATGTCTGGAAAATCATTTTGATGATCTGCATTGGCTGTTCAGTGGTGTGCTCTGCAGGTAGTGGAGATTAGAAGTTGTGCCCGAGCCTTGAATCGGGCCTTCGGGCACGGGCCGGGCCTTCACCGGATCGGCCCGGGCCCGGATTTTGGAAGAGCAGGCCCGGCCCGGGCCCGGCCCGGCTTGTCGTCTAGGCCCGGCCCAAGCCGGGCCTCCGGGCCTTGAGTCGGTCCTCCGTTCCCGGGCCTGACACCGGGCCTCCGGGCCTACCTAGCCTTCAATCTTGCCCGGCGTGGAAAATTTCTTGACGGTACAACTCTAGAGAGATGAGCATTTGGCCCTTTGTCCCGGCCCGGCTGAGACCCATTGGTTAGCGGGACGGTCAGGGACGTGAAATTTTCTAACTGCGGGCCGGATCCACTCTAGAAAATGTGGTGAAATCACTAAAATTGGCTAAATGTCTACTCATTGTGGCAATTTTACAGCAAAATTTAACGTTTCGTAGCATAATATATCGTTTCTATCATGCACTGAAGCCATTGACATAATATGTTTCTTCTCGCGGGCTGGGTTAGAGCGAAGTTTTTCAGTTTACGGGCCGAAACACTTTGCCAGCGAGTCGGGTCGGGCCGGGCCGGGCCGAGCAAGAGTTTGGAACGGGCCGGACCGAAAAAATCCGGCCCGTGCTCATCTCTAGTAGGTATTCTCAGAGTTGTGTTTGAGGAGGGCCACAGGACATCGGCTACAAAGCTGCCGATCGGCCTATGCGGATGTAGCAATCGGTATGGGTTAAGTTACTAGTAAATAGTATACTGTTATAAACTGGAAGATTTCTTGCATATGATATTAGTAAAGCTTTAAGTTTGCGGACAACTAATAAATAGTACTGTTATAAACTGGAATATTTCTTGCATATGATATTAGTAAAACTACCGGCCCTTCTCAATCACTAAGGAATTAAATACCCAGTTTTAAGCATATTATGTAATGTTTGGAGGTTTGAAGACGTAAAAGTCATAATTATGGTCATGTATCTACGTAATAAGTTTACTAACATATTAGTTGTCCCACTTTTGTTAACATGCAGTTAAAGCTGTAAGCTTCTAAAATGCTAAGCTAAGCTAAGCCTATGCTCATATGTGCAATAATTTGTTCATGATAAACGCAGAGCACGTTCTAACAAATGCAAACGGTCAACTTCTGAAGGAGTCAGTTTTCATCAATATTAGAAATAAACACTAATTTTTGCGCAAAGCTTTCGAATAAGAACTTTGAATGCTGTTAATTTTCAAAATTTTATTGAACTACAAAGCAAAATTCAAATCAAAATGTAACAGCTTTGAATCGTAAAGATTTAATCGAATTCAAAAAAATCGAAGTTAAATTATTAACAGGCACAGATCAGTACTGAAAACTGCAAAGACCTAACTTCATACCAAGCGGCATAAAAATTACAGTAAATAAAACAATGTGAAGCTAATCGCTTTTTGTTAAAATTCATTGAATTAAAACTGCTTCTGAAGTGAATTACGGGACGGGCAGCATGCACATGGCACGGCCCGTGCCGGTTAACTTTTGTCGTCGGCTCTTTCAGCCAGATTCGATCCGCCCCGCAAGTTGTAATAGACCCCAACAGTGTACCACTTATATTATGCCAGCAAGAGTACATAATGATAAGAGTATGACACTGAGCCTAGTCTCTGTTATCAGAGCAAAAACTATGCTCTGTTCACTAACGACTGACCCACCCACAAATTGGTCCCATCACTTCAAAGAAATTTAAGGGCTACGCTTGCATGCTAAAGCCCCAAAGCACAACTACTCAGTTGGTTCACTGTGAGTCTGTTGTGAGCTTTAGAACACAAACATAGCATGCACATTTCTTTGAAGTGAGTCCAATTTGTGGGTGGGTCAGCCGTTAGCGAACTGAGCATAATTTTTACTCTGATAGCAGAGACTATGCTTAGTGTCATACTTTTCTGTACACATGATGTCAGTTAGCACAAACGAACTACGTGTTTATTTATGTTACCGCTTCAAGTAACCATCGGTTTTTGCAGCTGATTTGGAGGAAGTCAGAAAGAATTCCGTTGAAATGACGGGTCCGTCATTTGGCAAGGCGACAAATCAAAATTTCAGAGACACGAAAAATTCGCAATCATGCCCCAACGAAAACGAAGCAGTCAGACGTATTTCTGTCCAAACAGGAAGTGCGTTGAAATCACTTCAATACCACTGTTACCGGGATGTTTCTGGAAACTTGAATTCGAAGTAAGTAAAGTTTTAAATTTTTTAATACTGATTTTATGAATAAACACACTAGCTAATGTTAATGCGGCGAAGTCATTACTTAAGGTGCTGGTTCCAGTTCGTGTATTTGTGGACTTCAAAAGCGCAATTGTTGTCGAAATTCATTCGAATATGCTGAAATTAAATTGTAGGACGAATTAAAAGTCTTTTTGATGATCTGCTCAGTGCTGCTCGGCTCGCCGATGCTCGTAACATCGATGTTCGGCTCAGCTAGGCTACAGCTAATGTCAAATTTAAGTGGAAAGAAAGTTTCTTTCTTTCTTTCTTTCTTTCTTTCTTTCTTTCTTTCTTTCTTTCTTTCCTTCTTTCTTTCTTTCTTTAAAGAAAGAAAGAGGCAAGGTTAAGTTTCTTGTTATAAAGGTCAGTGTAACACACAAGACTTGCCATTGTACATATGCGTAGTGTAGTAGAAGAAGCTAAGTTTAAGTCAAAGTATCAAATATCACAACATTGCGAGCTGGAGGACTCCTGGCGCTTTCTTTCTTTCTTTCTTTCTTTCTTTCTTTCTTTCTTTTTATTTTATTTTCTTTCTTTCTTTCTTTCTTGGAATTTTCTTTTTCTTTGCACTCAAATAAGACAGTAGCTGTAAACCACGCTCAGGCTTCTCAGGCTAAGATTCTCATCTCTAGGCTGACACATGTGCAAATTTAGCATTTTTTGCACTATTCAAGCAAAATAAAGAGCTGTTTCATCTAGAGGTTTCACAAATTTCACAAAAATCCTGTAAATCAATCTAGGATTAGTACAGCTACTGTCATGTTTGCGTGCAAAGAAAAAGAAATTTTAAAGAAAGAAAGAAAGAAAGAAAATAAAAGAAAAAGAAAGAAAGAAAGAAAGAAAGGAAAGTCCAATAATTTCAATTTACCATGGCCTGGCCCTCTATGTTGTGATATTTGATCTATACCATTTGGTTAACACTGACTTTGACGTAAACTTGGCTTCTTCTACTACGCTGCGCATGCATATGCATATGCTCGACAGGCCTTGTGTATTAAACCCAAGGTTTCCAAAACAAATGTCAGTCAAATGCTTGGACTGACCTTTATATCGAGAAAGTTTGATTCTTGGCCCCTCTTTTCTTCGTTTCTTTCTTGAAAGAAAGAAAGAAAAGAAAACAAAAAGAGAGAAAGAAAAGAAGAAAGAATCTTTCATTCCACTAAAATATGACAGTAGCTGTAAGGAGAGTCGTCCTCAAATTGTGCTTTGCTCTGTACCTACCACACCTGTTGGAATGAACTAAAGACTGAAACTGAAACTCCGACTGATACTGAAACCATTTTGAACCGAAAGCGGAAACTGAAGCTGACATCGCCTAGTGAAACAAATAGTACGTTAATCATGGGAATTGTTTGTTTCAGTCTTGCTTGTCCACCCAACTACGTTGCCAGTGGTATACGCGGATATCAAGATGTGGAACAGTCTATTGTTAGGATTGGACTAATATGTCGAAGATGGGATGACTATTACGACAAGAAGACGACTTGGATGTCCTCAGGGAGTACAGATGAATCTGACTCTGCGTTCAGCTGGGAATGTCCCAAGTTCAATGCCATATCTGGAATGAACATTGATAGAGACAATTTTTTCGTCATAAAAGTTGCGGCGAGATGTAGATTTTATTTTTCGCCTCTAGTATCCAGTATCTTTTTAAAGCAAAGTCGTAAGTTTTAGTTGAATCACGTTATACATTTGTGCACTCGTTTGCTATTTTGGTGAGTTTGGATTGTATAATCTGCACGTGTAGAAAACAGAAATTGTAGAAAATATGGCTTCAACACAAAATGACCAACCACTAAAGTGTTACTATACAACCGTTTGAAACTATACCGTGTATTCCACTTTTGCCTAGTGGAATTGTGCCCACTCTTTTAATGTGGCCGCTGAGCTGAGTAGGTTGTTATTTGTTGTTGTTGTTGTATTTTTAATAATCGGACGATGCAAGTGCATAAACATAAAAGGTAAAATCAAGCACGAAAGCACATTTCAGTAAAGTTAAGACGAAATAGTATTCATAATTCCGCTTTGGCATTTGTAGTAGGCACAATTCCACTTCTTAGTTTTGCTAAATGCGAGTAGGCATATTTCCACTTTTGAGTTTTGACGATGAGTAGGAAGAATTCCACTAGGCACAAGTGGAATAGGTATAGGTGGAATAACCCCCCCCCCGATCATGCGTTTGCCTGCGTTCCTATAACGCATTATTAATTCATTGTCACGTCAGGTTGGATACGACCTTCTGCAAGATTGGGCAAAGCGGAGAGAGATCGAATCCCACCCGAGGCCCAAACTTTTGCTTTCTCAGCTGTTGAAGTGATAATTTCATTTCTTACATACCTATGCAGGTTAAAGTAGGTGGACTGGGTCACACTATAGTTGCCAATTTTCAATGAAAAATGTCCGGAGAAAATACAATTTATGATTTACACGGTTGTATAGTTTAACACGGTTGTATAGTTGGTTTATTCCACTTGTGCCTAGTGGAATTCTGCCTACTCATCGTCGAAACTCAAAATTGGAAATATGCCTACTCGCATTTAGCAAAACTAAGAAGTGGAATTGTGCCTACTACAAATGTCGAAAGTGGAATTATGCCTACTATTTCGTCTTAACTTTACTGAAATGTGCTTTCATGATTGATTTTACCTTTTATGTTTATGCACTTGCATCGTCCGATTATTAAAAATACAACAACAATAACAACAACAACAAAAACAACAAATAACAACCTACTACACAAGGTAGAATTAACATCGTTGTTATTAAAGGCTACTAGCTTTCTCATTGGAATTGAAATTTTTCATTGTGGTAATCATTTGAAATTGAAAAGGCAATTTTGAATTTTAATTCAAATTGCAATTTCTATGCTTTTCGTAAGTAGTGAAGAATGATTTGAACTCTGAAGCTTAAATATAAATTAATGCTAGATTGCCCTTATTTCACAATATTCAGCAAAAACAGAATGATAGTTTTGAAAAACTACGATAATTTATTTCTTTGTCATTGTGAAAGATGATTTGAACTTCTTTGAAGCAGGCATAATTCCACTAGGTATAAAAGGACTAGGCATAACTCCACTTTTGATTTTATAAGTAGGCACAATTCCACTTTTGAGATTTTATAAGTAGGCACAATTCCACTTTTGAGTTTTGAAACTGCTCAGCGGCTACATCAAAAGAGTGGGCACAATTCCACTAGGCAAAAGTGGAATACACGATCGGGGGAGGTATACTCTTATGTCCTCAAGCTCACCTGGTTGCGAAAAAGTCAGATGTAAGATAACAAATGGGAATGTCTGAAGATTTTCAGAAGCAGCGTCTGTTGTCTGTGCAATGCTTTTGTGCTTCAGTTAGTTCAAGAAAGGATGTAATGTACGGATGCATTTCTGAAAACTCTAATTGCTGGCTGGATATACCGTACTGTAATAGTGACGATTCTTACGTTGGTCTTCAAACTGTGACTAAGAGTGGACAGCAGTGCAGACAATGGAACTGGCCTCAAGTTACTGCAAAATACGGACAAGTGAGCCTTTGCCGGAATCCCCAGAACAAATTATCGGGACCGGAGTGTCCATCTGGCGGATGGTATGAGTCATGTTTCCAGCCCTGCAGTACTTCTAGCAGCTGTAAGTCCTTCAGCGGTTCAGTTGGAACGATTTTTCAGGTGTTTTTCAGAGAATATGTCTCAAGAGTCTTGAAATTCTTTTGTGGGCCCCTTTGATTTTTTGGCAATTTTTTTTAATTTTTTCAAATATGGACAAATGAGATATCAATCGATATCTGGAGCCAATTTTATAAAGACTCGTGGGGTTGCTAAAAAGCTGGCGAGTACTCGAAGGTGAAACACTATGAGGATTGCAAATGTTTCATAAAAGGTTTTCCCCTAACTTATGGAAATTAGCCAAGTTGCGAAACTTGACCGACTTGCTATGCCACTGCGAGTAATTACATTGCAAGCATACATTAACATAAGGTCGGGTCCTGGGCGGGCTTGTCCCCGAAAAATTTTGAGGGACTTGTACCTTGAACAAAAATTTTCAGGGGGGGGGGGCTTGTACCTCAAGAAAGAATTTTTAAAATTTTTCGAAAAATCAACGCTAATTTTATTAAAATTAGCAACTTTTTTGTCAAAATTTGCAAATAATCTTCAGCTTTTGGAAAAGATTTCAAAATTTTGCGCGATTTTCCCGAAAAATTAAACATTTTAGCTAAAAAAACTTTCGCTTTAAGGATTTTGTGACTGTGAGTAGATTCACTTGGTTTCACTGTGGTGAAGGTAGTGCTCACGAAGAGAAAGGGTAGAACGCCATCGTCCGTGATCCTGAATCAGTGCTTCTGGCACGCCACTGCTAAAAGCAGCGGAAACAGAACCAACTCTGAAAGAGTGAGTACAAAGTGAGATTGGAGGGGAGTAATTGATGTAGAAGTAAACAAAAACGGTTACAGGATAAGGAAATAGTGAGACAGGCTGAACCACGAAAACTGGGAAAAAGAGGGATCAGTGAGGACATGCCGGCGTGGGTGCGAGCAGCAATATGCTTGGCATAGAAATTAATAGGGCAGTAGGAAGTGATGGGTTGGGCAGCAATGCAGACAGTGTGGCTAAGACCAAGCTGGTCGGTTTTAGATGAGCGGATAGTGAGCGACAGAGAGGTGGGAGAGACCTGAATGTCAGCGGGAAACAGAGCTAAAGCTTCACTGGCCCGGAGAGCCCCAAAAAGTAAAAAAACCTAAGGCCGTACAGAGGCTTAGGTTAAAGAGAGTGGGATTGGCGTTGACGTAATCAAAAATGCGCCGCATGTGGAGAGTAGTCACTGGAGGCTTTTTCTGAATTGGTTTTGCAGTTTTACGGATAGCGGCGTCGAAAGCAAGTTTTGACTGAGGGGATGCGGTAGGGCTGTCCAGATGAGCGAGATCATGAGCCCAGCGGATGGAACTCCAGACGGATTTGATGAATGAATTGGAATAGGAAGTAAGACTGAGGTAGTCTAAATACCGAAGGAGCGTAGAGGAAGAGGCTGGTAACCAGAGTAATCCGGGGGAAGTAGCCCAGGCAGCAAAAGTGGACAAAAAACGCAGATACTGCGTGACCGTCGAGGTGGCTTTGGCAGCAAAAAGTAAGGAGACGAGCCTGTCGGCGATGGAAGAGGGGAGATTTGGAGGTAGACATGCGGTGATCACAGAAATCAGTTCTAAATAAAGAAAACAAGATGAAAAAAGGAAAGAGGGAGGGAGGGAGGGAGGACCAGAGAGGATAGAATAGATGCGCGTAACTGGCGAAAACTTGGAAAGATGTTATTTCGGTGATGAAGGAAATTACAGTCCTTTTATACCTAACTGGTATGCCAAGGAGATGAATATGCAAATTACTAAAACTAGTGTTATTTTTCCATGTTTTTCCAAAATAACAAGTTTTACAAGAAACAATGAACATAAACAATTCAAAAACAAAAGCGAAAAAAGGAAATGTTCAGTAGGCAATTATTCAGGCGCGGTAGTCTAGAACAAGAGCTGTCAGGGGGGAGCAGAAATCTCTCATGACACCCGTTTTGCTGGAACCTGGAACAATAAGATTAAATCTCGGGTTAAAGAAAAGAATGGATTTAACAGCGGAAGGATCATTACGACGTAAATTCACAATGTAAGGCCAATAAGCCGAGGAAGGCCAAAGAGGCGCTATTACCGTCCCTCGACCTCGAGAAGCTTTCGGATGTAAGAGAGCACGTGAAATAAGATAGAAAGGGGGTACAATCCAGTTATTGTCTGCTGACCAAGAGTCGGAGAAAGCGTCGACTCCAAAACTTTGGGGATACCAAAGTTCGGAAAGAATTTCGGGAGTTTGGTATTAACGGGTGAGGCAAAGCGATCAACAGTGTAAGGGCCAAAGAGACAGTTGAGCTGAGAAAAAACCCAGGGAGCAACCTCCCAGTCGTCCGGGTCTGGAATGCGACTGTAAAAATCCGCTAATTTATTGGATTCTCGAGGGAGCCATTCTAATTCCAAAAGAATACTGTACTTAAGGGGGGGTCACTTTTTGCCGATTTTTCGACCATCTCCGATTTTGCTCATTTTCACATGTTTTGTAGTCCCCATGGGTCCGCGAAACAAGACAAGAGGGTTTTGCGAAATATTGCTTCTATCGTTCTCTACAGGCCCTCAAAGGTGTTAAACATAGGACATGTGACATAGGTTAAAGGTGACATGTGTTAAACATAGGAAAATGAGAAAGTTAGGTTAAAAAGTTTGTGGCAGAAAAATTTTTCGCTGTATAACAGTCAGAACTCTGAAACCTTTTCAGAACCATTAAGAACATATTGTAGAGTGCAGCTATCTCCTCTGAAGCGATTCTGTTCAGTATTGGATTTTTGGCGAATTTTTAAACTCAGAATTTTGGAAAATCGGCCAATTTTGGACCATGAAAAACAGGACCTACGGAACTCTTTTGCTTGTCCTGAACGATTGGCAAAAGCTACAGAAACGGCCAATAGGTAGCTGCACTCTACGCATAAAACCACGTCTTATGAAAGTACTCGCGTGTTTCTGTCATCTACGGTAAGCTCAAAAAACTTGCCACAAAAACAGCAAATTTTGCTAAAAATGGCCATTTTTCATAATTTTCACATTCTCTTGATAATTTCTCACTCATTATGTGGTAAAAATCACCTAACTTGGCAGATTAATTAATATATCTTTGTCTGTCACATAATGTGGCCAAAACAAATGCGTCAACATTGAACATGCTATTGTTGCGGCAACTTTGATCTTTACAGGTGAAAAATGTTAATTTTAAAATTTTTCCAAATATAGACACAATGGGTATCAATCGATAGCTAATAGCACGAGGAGCAACTGTTCTCATACAACCATGGGTCTAAAATGTTGTCTGTGCAAGATTAAACGAGTTAAAGTTATACTGGGCAGTCCTGCAAGGTTAGGTCAGTGCAGCACTCAAGCATGCATTATGAACGCCTGGATAGCTGGCCTTGAGCCACGTCTGCCCTTAAATATTACCTTAGTAAAGGCTTTAATTTGGTGTATCGGTTAACCCTGTTTTCTGTCGCTTTTGGTCTCCACCTGACCTTGCAGGGCTCATCACCGGGATTTTCAAGTTTTCCGGCTTTGAACCTGAATAACTCCGTCATAGTTTGATTTCGAACACTAATATTTTGTCTTGTTTTTGAGAACATATGGGGGCATATTATGTGTGAAAATGAGCGAAATCCGTGACTATGGATTTTTGACCAAAGTGACCCCCCCTTAAGACAAAGCGTACAGATACGCATAGCAATTGACTGTAGAAGGGGTTTCATACTACCTTTGGTGACAATAGATTGAGCTGAAGTGCTATCAGTAAAAAGCTGAACGATCTGATTTTGAAGCAGGGAGGCAAAACGTGTAATGCCAAGCTCAATGGCTCGTAACTCTCTGTAGGTAGTGGATAAAACACTTTCGGCTGGTGTCCACGGGAAAGACTCGATTTCGAAAATGTGGATGCCTTGAAGGACAGCGGCGGCGCCGGTTGAACTAGCATCAGTACGCAGAATGATGGTGGGGGTAGAGCGGGACAAGATCGTAAGCCTAGGGCATGATTTGAGGTGCATTGACCAAAACGTTGGCTCAGCTGAGGCGGGAATGCTTAAAGAAAGAGATGAGTCCCAGGACGGCGCTGTGGCAACGGTAAGAAGAAGAGAGCGAGTCATAAGCCGAACCACAGAACCCAAAAACAAGGTAAGAGAAATGAGGAGGCACGTGGCTTTGGCGACAACCCGAGCGGATGTCGTAGAGGAGGCTACAGTGTCGCGGATGGCGTTTCGGAGAAGTACCAGTTTATCCTCGGGTGGAATAATAACAAAATTCAGAAGATCAATGACAAAACCAAAAAATCTGAGATATTGGTTAGAGGAAATCCAGGAACATTTCTCTGTTTCCAAAAACCTAAATTTTTGAGGTCATCGCGGCAACGCTGAGAAGTTTCCTGAAGGGACTGACGTGTGGAAGCAGTAATAAAACCATCGTCAATATAAATTAGAAACTTGAGGCCTTGCTGACGCCAATGGAGAATAAGCGGGCGGAGAAGTTTTTTAAAGAGAAAAGGCCCAAGAGAGAGAGACCGAACGGGAGGGCCCAAGAGAGAGACCGAACGGGAGGACGGTAAAGACGAAAAACTTTTTCAAACCTTTATATTGCCACACAAAACCAAGAAAAGTGTGAAAATCTTTACGGACATCTAAATGGTAGTACCCAGATTTAATGTCAAAAGATACCGTGTAACCACCCCGTTCAACGTAGGACAAGGCCAGCTTTTAATCATCAAGTTTAAAACGAGGGGGTGGGTATGGGAATTGAGGTACCGCAGGTCGAGTATGAAACGAAACTTATTACTGGATAAACGGACAGACAAAGGGCTAATGATAGTGGGTTTGTAAGAGACTTTCTGAACAAAACCATTTTTAGAAGCATCTCTAAAGTCTCATCAACAAGAGCACTGTGCTTAAGAGCACACTTATTATTTCTAAATTCTTTAGGTCGTGGCCAGGCCACGAAAGGTATGGTAAACCCATTTTTGACCATGTCAAGGACAAAAGCATTGGAAGTGATTTCTCGCCAGGCGTTGAGATTTCGTGGTAAGGAGCCTTTAATACGGGACATAGAGCCAGAACAAGAATACGAATTCTGTAAAGGTAAACATTGCTCACCTGTAGTGCAATCACTGGTCCGACTTGGAGGACTTGGAAGGGCCGGGTAGCGCGGGAGGCTGGTAGGGACACTCAGTAGCCCAGTGCCCAAAACGGAAACAGGAGAAGCACTGGCTAAAGGCACGATTTCTGACCCAAGGCGTGGCCTTTTCCGCAGCAAGCCCA
>JASAND010000885.1:0-16590 GCA_030248195.1 Trissonchulus latispiculum | reverse complement strand
CACCTGCTTTAGAAATAAAATGTTGCAGGCAAAAGGGAACTTCAGCGCGATCCCGTACGGATGGAAAGTTTTAATTTTACCGGAATCGTTAAACATTTTTGGCTAATCTTTTAAAAACATCAGCACATATAACCTTGCACCTGACCTTCCGTTTAGGTACAAATTCTCAAGTCTCAACTTACTAGCTGCTAATAGCAATTTCCGGAGTTCTTAGAAAACGTTTTATGAAACACTGAAGATGTCTGCTTGCAGTTCAAGGTTTCAATGACTGTTTCAAAATTGCAAGATTTTTATGAAATCAGCCCCAGGTGGCTGCTGCAAAAACATGTATTTGCTACACTTCTGTGCCTAGTGTGTGTTCTGTAACATTGCCGCACTTTTCTGATTTGCAAACGAAACTTGAGCGGTTAACTTTTTGCTTAATACTTCAGATATATAATGAACATAACACAGCTAATTGTATTCACGTCCTGGCCAGACTTTGTAACAGAAAAAGAGCTATAGACATAATTTAGGTGATGTTTAATTGGCTTCCGTTTCAGGTCTATTCCATTTGTTTCCGATTTAGGCATTTATTGTATAAGAAGATGCTTCCTTCAGCTTTCAAGAACAACTCCCATGAGCAAAATGAGGCATATGATGGTTGCCACGTCAGCACTATAATATATCGCTGTAGACATTTCTCGACCCCTTTGCTGAATAACGTTAAGGTTGCTCCTATGCCGAATGCTAAACTCAACAAAGAACGAAAATTTTTCGAGCGGTTCCATTATTCCATCTTATTTCGCTTATGTTTTAAGGTTTGGATACACTTTTTGTAGACAGCGTAGTTGGCCATCATAAAGGTAATTGCTCTGGCCAACGAATTGTCGCTCAATTTTGTTTTCGGCAGCAGAATTCCACACTCGTGCAAAGAAGTAATAGCACTTGCATGCCAATGTTGTTCACCAATGAGTGGAATACAAATGGTGGGAACTTCCGCATGTACGAGTTCAGCTGTCGATTTAGTGCCAGCATGTCCGATAAATATGACAGTTTCGAAGCTCGCTAGTAATTAGGGTAATGGCAGCCAGCTGTCCACATAAACGTTGGGACAAGCTTTCATGCTACCGTCATATTGCCAAATGAAAATATAGTGTGTAAATGTACAGCTAACGTTCATGAACGCATTCAGAATATAGGTGGGAGCCATATTCCATTTTGCATAGTGTCCTAGGGAAACAATAACTACACCTTTTACCCTTTCATGGAATTTGAGAAAGGCGGATAAACTTTTAGGAAAACCAGCATTTTTATGTTCATAGCTCTCACGGCCATGGTAAGCGCTACATGTATAGCTGTGTTGATAGCAGGCACAGGTGGCCCCAAATGGGTCAACTGTATCGAATACAAAAATTGTGAGCTGCTTTCGTAAGAAGAAATTGGCTGATTTATGGTGACAGGTAAACACTCTTCTGTTCGGTAATGATAAAGGCAGAAAATGTAGGGAACTACGTGACCCATCAAGTCGAAAAATCTTCGTTGGATTAAAGAATAAGTTCTACCGAAAAGGCTTTGTCGGGTTTCTAATAACTCAATTGCTGTATTTCCGTAAATTCCGTATGGTATTCCAAAGGATGAATGCATGTGAGGAGTTATTCCGGTTGTCGCAATAACGTGAAAGGAAGGGGAGCGAACAGCCCTTTCTCTTTTCAAACGAGCCAAGGTCCATAAAGACAGTTTGTTGTAAAATCCATCAAGTACCACAGCGTCCCATGTCGAGTTTATCAGAGTTTGAACCTCGACACAGCGTTCCTGCAGAGTATAATGAGCAACACTGTTCAGCCATCGCAAAATAAACAAGACAGGAACAAAGTCATCTGGAAAAAACAACACTAGCCACACGTCATTGCCTGCGCACCTGCAATAAGCGGAAGTTAACTGTGAAACCGACTCACATCCTATCGAAACAACCACCAAAGTGTCTTCAATAAACTATATTATCCGCGTTCAAGAGTTTGTTCATAACCTGCTCAAACATGGTGACCGCACGAAATTCTCGATTGAAAAACACAAACAGAGAGTCAGTTGTTGCTCGTAGAATGCTGTCCACACCATACATGGGCAATGAACTTCGCTCTAGCCTGCACAGCGTTCGAGCTCATTGCGCGGGGGGTCATATTTTTAATTTTTCGCGACATGTGTCGACTATGGTTTTTTTACAAAGCACTGTTTTCTCACTCAAAGCACCTTTGTCGGAAACTTAAAAGCTAACTTTTACGCAATCCTCCAAGATTTCGGTGAATCTCGTAAAAATGATTCCATTATTCTCTGGTTTGGCATAAATAGCAAAGGAATTTTACGAATGCAGTTATCGAGTGCATTCAGTTTTCAAAATTTAATTAAAATTATTCACCAAGTTATAATTAGTTCTCAAAGGTCGAAGCAATGGCATGCAATTTAAACCGTTTAGAAAGGGTCTGATAGAACCCCCAAGGCGATGGGAATATCCTTAATGGGAAAACTCAAATGTTTGTCTCCGGCACACAGTTGGAATTTTAACCAAACTGCCAGTGGGCGGCAGTTGTGCAAGTCTGTGGTTTGGCAAAAATCAGTATGAAAAACAAATCCAACAGAGAAATATTAGTAAAAGAATGTAGTAAAGAAATAGCAAAGACAAAATAATCAAATTGTTGCGCAAATCCAATATCTAGAAAAATTAATTATAAGGAAGCGGTTGCAGCATGAAATCAATGTGCGATAGCTTAAGGTGGTGCTTCCTTTGGGCACATATTGTTGGTTGACGGCTCAAACCAAGATGAAATTTGATGAAACTTTCCAAAATTGGTTGACGGCTCAAACCAAGATGAAATTTGATGAAACTTTCCAAATAAGTTCATTTGGGGTTCTAGCACCCTCCGCGCAATCCCGCTCCAAAATTTCGAGATTTCCTTTCAGGATGGTTTTTGCTGATTTCTGACCGTTGACCAGCAGCTGCATAGTTATGACTATACGCATTTGAAAGAGCTCGTTGAGCTCTACATTTTTGCTTTCGGAAACAACTTTTTAGCTCTTCTCTAGTGTGAGATACAGCTTCATATTTTGTCGTTGAAAACATGTCATTTTTGCAGAAATCAAATAATCCACGATTTCATGAACTACGTAAGCCGAAAATTGGCATGATAATTTTTCGACTGCTGTCCCCTCAGCTGATATCATAACAAAGGTTTTTGCAAAAACATGACCAAATTTTTTCCAGCGATTGCGGATCATTTACTATGCAAGCTAGAGGGTTGCCACTTACTGCACGTGTTTTACACAAAAATACCCAGGGGCCCTTTTCAGTTGCCCCGATTGCTGCTTTCTAGCTAAAGTGGCAGTTTGCTAAAGTTGGGAAAAGTAGGCAAAATCCAGGTTGCCCAAACATTTTAACTAATCTCTTTATAACGAAGAGTGATTTCATGATAATTAAAAAAGGGTCCCCTGCTATTTGATAGTGGAATGGAATGATGTAGCCGATGCTTCACAAAAAATTTACTTTAGTCTGCAAAAATCTGGAATATTAAAGTACTTCGAAAATCCAGTAAAATAGTGTCCGAAAACTGACGTTAGTTTCATTGCATTCATTAGAAAGAGAAAATTTTAAGCTCCATTTTGATATAAAAATGGCTTCTTAACTCGAAGTAATGAATAATGAATCATAAGGGTTCAAAGTTGATGTCTCCAAAAGGAATCACCACCTTAAGCAGAATTTTACTTGGCAGAATACCTGACTTGACCACCTCCTGATCTCAGTCGAGTAAGGTTTTGCAATTTCTCTTAAGTTTAAGATATATACAGTGGCGTATTCTGGATTTTGAAATGGAGCGTTGACTTGACCAAATTTTTTGTTGTCCCTAAACAGTCTTTCTTGGAAAGGGGGTATCCCCTGACAATGAATATAAAAATCACCTTTCCCTGATAGCAACGTTTTTTCTCCATTTTAAGAAAGAACATATAATTAAGAGCATGTAAGTAAAATATATAAGCAACTGCAAGTGGACTGACCAGACACAATTAGGAGGGGGGCGGAAAAAATTAAAAGAGGGTGGCGGTAAAATGTTTCCAATTGGGTTTCGGGGGCCTTAGAAGTTGAAGAAAGTTTTTGATTTTGCAAAAAGATCGGTCTTCGGAACTTTAGTTCTTTTCACTTTGAAGAACCGAGAAAGTGTTTTCAAATTCTACACATTTTTAAGCAAAAATAGCAGTTTTATCTAAAAACTCGGATATATTTCAAACATTTTCTTCATAAACACAATAAATATGCCGATAAAAACTAGAAAATTCTTTGGTTTTTAGTTGTATGAAATTTAAAGAAGTAGGATTTTTATTTTTTGCCCTTTTTGCAATTTTTTCATACATGCCAATCGCGACGGGGGGTCTCCCCTTGGATCTGCCCCTGGTGAGCCTAGGCGGCAGCTCTCAGAGAAAGCCAGAGGCCAAACTATGTGTCCATCAAATGATTTTGAGTACACCATTATAGCGTCTTTCCGCAGAATCGAGATTGCTGCAATTCCAACCAAATTTTCGAGCACCTCTTCAGCAGCTGTGCCTTGAACCTTATGTCATGGTTTAGCCTCTTTTGCTCCAAAACTTTCGAAAAATAATACTAATTGACAGACAGCTGCAAACCTCGTGCTGTAACAGAGCATTAAAGTTTGGCTGGAATTACAACCACCTCGATCCTGCGGAAGCTCGCTATAATTGTGCACTTTAAATCTGTTGATAGACACACTACGGTAAATTGTTTCATGGAATTCTTTGAGAGCAGTCTTGAAATGCCAATCGCAGAGTTTTTCGGTTGCGTATTTTGATTACTGACTGCGTATTTTTAAGCGTTAGACTGCAAACTCAACTTTTAAGCAACAGGAGAATGCGCCGACGGCGCAAAACTTTTTGAAAGAAATGTAAAGCAAAAAATCGGAGATGCCTCAAAAAGTTTCAAATAAAATAAAAAGAACCTACCACAGGGCAAAAATGTTGGAAGAAATGTAATGGAAGACACACCATTTTTGAAAGGAATGTAATTAAAAACGCGCCGGAGGCGGGGAAATTTATAAGGAATAGTAGACGAAAACGCGCCCACTTTGCAAAAACTTTCAAAAAGAACGTAATGCTTAACGCGAGGCGGGCGCGAAATGTTTTAAATAAATGTAATGGAAAGCTCGCCAGGGCAGAAGCCGACCAGGAAATTTTGAGACGATTTTGTTGCAATGTGTAACGGATCAAGGTGACACACGGTCAACCTTTCCGTTGCTGGCGGCAGTAGCTATCATAGATACCCGTCAGGCTTCGTATAACATCATCATGGTTGGGGAAACTTCTAGCAAGTCACGTAGCTCCCCCAACGTGTCCGTATGGGATTGGATGGCTTGGGAGCTACGTGATTGGGGGAAATTCCATCACGAGGGGGCGCTCGTGGGAGGGTCCAGCCCAACTCGCTCCCCCCTTTCAGCCTGTATATTTCTGTCGTCCTGAACACTTGTATTTATTACGCTATTCTCTCCCCCAATTTTGTATATTGCTCCCCATTTATTTCTCCCCTTGTAGCTCTCCCCCGGAGCTACTGGTGCGTTGCCTGACTGTAAGTTGTGTGTGTGTTTGTTTGTTTTGTCTGTCTGAGGGTTCAACCCATATTTTATATTATTTTATAATAACTTGTTGTTTTTATTTCATTAAACTGTATTTTGTTAGGTTTAGCATTCCACTGAGCTCCTGTAGGTAGGTAGTCCAATCTTGAGTGAGTGAGAGGACGAGTGATCTCGCCCTTAAGGTAGGATTGTCCACTGCGTATTTATCTGGCGAGGCTGTCCCGACCGTCTCTTGAAGTCGGTTCGTTATCCATCTGCGCCACGGTCTCCGCGTCCGCTACGTCTGGGCGTGGTAACGGAGTTAGTACGTAGGTGAAACCTACTAGCCCAGCTACATTAGGCTGCCAGGAGCTCAGGGATTTCTTGCCTGAACCCCTTCGTAAAATTTTTTCATTTTTTGTCAATTTTTGTTTTAGTTTCGTTGGGGTTCCCCTCGTAGTTCTTCGCGTTCAGCGCACTAGTTTGTATTTTTCCTAGGTAGGTAAACCCCCCTCCCTAGGTCTAAATATCCGAAAATTATTTTCCTAGGGTTTGAGTGGTTTGTATACCTGTATAATTGTGTACTTGTCTCTCCAACAATTTAGGCTCAAATACTGCATTTTTTGGGGGTGAGCTAAATTGGGATATACGGCTATTTTAGGAATTTGAGCTAGGAATTTTTTCCAAAGTTCGTACCTAATTAACAAATAAATTTATTGTGATAATTTCATTTGTGTTTGTGATTTTGCTTGTCTAATCGCATGCCTTTTAGGTTAATTTAGGTATTATGGTATTATGGTATTTAGGGAATTCTTCGAACGGAAACAACTCGCATCAGAATCGAGCCTGGACTATCTCAATGAGCTGAGGTCCCTCGCTTGTAAAGCCTACGGCAGCTTCCGACGGCAGAGCTGAAGGATCGTGAGCTTAAAGCCGTGGAGCGGCCCTCTCAAGGACTCAAGGCGGCATTGCGAGCAAAAGTGGCCAGTTTGTTCGCCGATGCTGAGTGCTGAGCACTGGAAGCATCGCAGGAATAATGATATCTTCATACGAGCCGTGCGTATTTTGGAAGCGGTCGAGGATGGTGATACTCAATCAAAGCCCATGGATTTGTAGCGTTGGCGATGGTGAGAGGGTTCAGCCCATTGATCGGCAGGAATGTCCAGCGTATGTACGCGAACTCAAACGTGAGCTTCAGGACATCAGAAGCACGATCGTCCAAGGCCAGGCGATGGCAACAGGTCAGCAAACCTGGGACGATGAAGTGGTCGCAGCCTGTGAGATATGTCTGCTTCTTGGTGGAGCAACAGGCGACCACTGGAAGTTCAGGAAAGGCCTCCTCTAGTCAGGATAGGTCCAATCGTTGCACCTACTGCGCGGAACAGGTGGGCGCATTGTCCGGTGTATACTAAGAACATCACCTTCTGCAGTGACGACCCACTTTGGTTCAGGATGCTCAACAGCAGATTCTTTGGATGTTTGCTGAAACAGAAGGGTGATGGCACTGGTCAGTTCGAAGTGAAACGCCCGTCCGGCGGTGGTGGTGCAACGCGTGGTTCGGGTCGCTTCCTGTCATTAGGTCGCGGCGGTGGTGGGTTCAGGAAGCGAGGTGGTGGTGGTGGAAGCAATGCTGGTCAACGAACTGGTGGCAATTCGAGAGACGAATGATGGGGGAGCGGACCCCCGCCAAAAAACCGCAGGTCGGTCATGTCAGCATGATTAGGAGGCCACCTGACCACAAGGGTCACGATTTCCCGAACCGTGGATCACAGAGATCTCAGGTCGGCCATTGGGTCCGACCAGCCAGCCAGGCTCGCCATTGAGGTCATGTCAACATGTTACGATATCAGCACATTGGGGATTTTCGGATGAGGAATTGCATATCCCACGTTGGAAATGCATTGAAAGATATCCCGAAGTTAAGTGCTTCCATATGGCTTGTGTACTACATAATGGACGGAAGCAGGATCGCCATTCGGTGAGGGTCTTCCCCAGAAGACTACACTTGCTTCAACGGCAAGCCCAGGAACCTTTGAGGCCTCAGGAGCGTCAGGAACCTGAGGAATTTCAGGAACCTTGGGGACCGAAAAAGCCGAAGAAACCCAAGAAGCCCAACAAAAATGGTAAGAAGAAGAAGGGCAAGGCTCAATCACAGGATTTGTCTGTTTGTCAGGAATCGGATTCGGAACGGTCACCCATGAATTCGGAACGGTCACCCATGAATTCGGTGGCAACACAAGCTGTCACGGTCAAGCACGGCTTGTCACTTCAGGAGGCTGCATCAAAGGATTGCAATCCGGAACCTAGTTCACCGGATGCTCGTGCTTCGAACTCGAGTTCAACTCGGGGTTCTCGCACGAGCCCCTGGGATGAACCTCGAGATCAACCCACGTCGTCATCGACGCCTGCTACTGCCACGAAGACCGATATTGCGAACCAGGAATGTCCAGCTATTCCGAAATTGAAGCTCCAGAGGTCAGTTGGTGATACCTGGCAGACTCCTCGTAAAACCGCGAACCGGATCTCCACCAAAGGTCAGGATCATATTCCGACGTTCAATAGGTTTGATCCGTTGGATTTATCCAAGGTAGACGCGGATATTTTGATAAGATGGATTGCTCGGACGACATCAGAGTGGAGTTCAAGCTGCTTTTGGAATACTACGACGTGGTGGCCCGACCAGGTAACGATCAGCATCTGATTGATACAGGCAAGGATGGACCTCTGAAAAGCCGTGCCTATCGTATGAACCCGAAGCAGAAGGCTGAGGTCGAGAAGCACATCAACTCCATGCTCAAGGAAGGGGTATGCGAACCCTCGACAAGTCCGTGGTCTTTTCCCTGCATTCTGGCTGGAAAGAAGGATGGTTCAACCAGATTGGTCATTGACTACCGCAGGCTGAATAAGATCACCAAGAAGGACAACTACCCACTGCCAAAGATTGACAAGATCATGGACCAGCTCAAGGGTAGTGCAATCTTCTCAACGATTTAGCAGCTGGTTATTGGCAGCTTCCACATGAACGTCATGCCTTTTGGGCTGTGCAATGCGCCAGCCACCTTTCAGAGGATCATGGAGAAGGTTTTGACCGGATTGCCTGGTTACATTGATGACGTCCTGATTCCATCAAGATCCTTCAGTGAGCATCTGAAAATGCTCAAGGTCGTCTTCCAGAAGTTGCGTGATAATGGACTTAGGATCAAATTGAAGAAATGTGTCTTCATCCGCAAGAAAGTCCCTTTGTTAGGGCATCTGATCAGTCAGGATGGCTACGAAGTAGATACTGACAAGGTAGCTGCAGTGACCAAGCTACCTAATCCTACTGATTGCCGTGGCGTCAAGGCGTTCCTCGGAATGTCAGGATACTATCGGATGTTTGTGCCCAACTATGCCAAGGTGGCAGCACCGCTCATTGAACTGCTCAAAAAGGATGCTGTCTTCGAGTGGACCGAATCTAGACAACGGGCGTTCGATGCATTGAAGAAGGTTCTGACCGATGCTCCGGTGTTGGCGTATCCGGATTTCGACAAGATTTTCATTCTGTCGGTGGATGCGAGCCATCATGGCTTGGGAGCGGTCCTCGAACAGCCCTTGTCGATTCCTCGTAGTCGGAAGAAGCCGGGCGAGGCATGGACGGTGAAGACTCGTCCAGTGGCGTATGCCAGTCGTACACTCACGGTGCACGAGAGGAATTATTCGGCCACAGATCTCGAAGGAGCAGGAGTGGTTTGGGCATGTCAGAAGTTCCGCCACTGTCTGACGACAAGAGCCTTCATCATCAGAACGGATCATATGGCAGTTAAGGATCTCCTTAACAACAGATCAGTGCTGGGAGCTGGAAGACAGGCAAGATTTGCCTTGCGTCTGCAGGAGTTCGATTTCATTGTGGATTATCGACCAGGTCGCGACAATGTAGTTCCGGACGCATTGTCTCGTCTTCCAGGCTATGACCGTCCAATGGGAATGGAAATGGATGGGACGGAAGTCATGTACCCACCGGAAATCTGTGCCATTTGTGATGATGTGCTCACCTCCGCCGAGTGGAAACGCGCGCTGCGCAATGATCCGGAATTCAAGCCTATGGTGGACTTGATTGAACGGAAATTCTTGCCGGATGATGACCAGGAAGCTGCTCTGTTGCAGAAACTCCGGCCGTACTTCTTCTTACAGGCCGTACGTTTTATGTTTGGCACGTGGATGAAAGAGGTCGAAGAAGAGGTGACGTCTTCAAATCGATCGCCGTGCCTTATGATTACCGAGAGGTAATCATTGAAGAAGTGCACACGAGCTTCATGGTTGGTGGTCATCGCAGATATAAAGCTTGCTACGTGAGCCTCGTGTCACGGTATTATTGGCCGACCATGGCACAGGACCTCGCTGACTTCATCAGAACTTGCAAGGTCTGTGCAAAGTTCAATAAAGGCCCGGCCAGGCCTCAAGCTGGATTGCAAAATGAAGTCCGTGCCAACAGACCTCTGGATTTGGTCAGTCTAGATGTGATGCATTGCACGAAGAACCGGACCCTTCGAGGCAATACCTGTATTTTGGTCGTCATCGACCATCGACCTTGGTCAGGTCCAAGAAGGGTAGGTCATCCTACCTCCAGGTTGGTCAGGATGAAAATCAACATGCTGTGGTTAAAACCATCATGGGAAATTTGGACGGTATACCGGTGATGTTTTTGTGGGGAATGTATGTTGGTCATATACGTATGTCTGTTGTGAGATTAGCTACCTTATAACATTCATATCGTATGCGTGTGCACTGGCCCTCTTGGGCGCCCACTCTGTAGGCCGGTCACGCCAACGTACCATTAACATCACTCGGGGGATAAAATTTTTGTGTTTTTTTGCATTTTTTGGGTTAAGTTTTTCTTTTTGTGGGGGTTAATTTTTAATTGTTGGGAGGGTATTGATTCATTACTTCTTTCAACAATTCTCTAAGATTTCTTTTCACTTTATTTTTATTTTCAATTAATCCCCGAATTTAAACTTTTCCTAAGAATTTAATTACTTTAATTTTTTATCTCAATACAAAATTTTCCCTATTCCTTGGGTGAGTGGTCCCTTACCGCAAAATATGGGTTATTCGTTGCATGTTGAACCTACACCTTTTTGCTTATTGTTTCAGCTAGTAGTAGTATATTAGCCATCTGGATCAAATTCTTTCTGTATTTTGTGCGCATATCTGGAGAAGTCACCATTCAGTCAGTTCAAGAAACAGCCAAACCGGACGAAATCCCATGGTCAGTGAGGGTTCAGCCCAACCTCAGGCGCCTGACACCGAGGATTTGGTTTCCACCTCCAGAGGAACCCAAATCCGTGGTTGAAGACTTGGGTTCTGACCACCCCACGGGACAGCATCCAGTGGTACCCCTTGTGTGTCCGGGACATACCAGGTGCCCGAATCGTCAGTGGATCCCTTATCGGAACTGTTCGAACAATTGGATCCTACTTCCATTCATGACTCGGACTCGTACAGTGCCGTGGGCGCCTCGGATGAAACTCGCATGGGTTATGGACCTTCCAGCGTGTCATCACGTCTCTGAGGCCAACCGGAGGCCCCATCGCCAGTGGGTTCATCAAATGCCGGGCAGATGGATCCTCAGTCTTTGCCTGAGGTCTCTGGCGAGCCTACGGAGTTTAGCTCCGTTGGTCAAGACCCAGAGCCTGCAGCGCAGGGCTTCCCGGCCACAAAGACAGGCCACCGAACAGACCATGGACGCCAGGTCCCTAACCCAACTGCCAAGCCCGAACATCAGAATCCTGTCGGTCCGGCTAGTCAAGGAACCAAGCGTTCAGCAGTTGCTGCCAGCGGTGACACGGAGGAAGATTCGGACACTCGGAGCTCGGCTCCCAACGGGAAGAAGCCCTGTGCTTTAGCTAAAACGAACAGTCCACCATCAACTTGTTCCTCAACTGCGCCGGGAAGAAGTCAAGACACTACCCTTCTCAATCCAGGGACTGGATCTAATTGGTCTCTCAAGGACATTGAGACCCAAATGGCTTTACTGGAAAGCCAAAGGCAGTTGGTTCTGCAGAAGAGGCGTACCCAGTCAACAGCTTCTCAGGATACTGCTTCATCAGTTGCCGAGTCATCTCGGTCAACTTCAGCGAAACCTAAGAAGAGGAACCGTGGTGGTTCTAGGAAGAACTCTAGTGGCTCGCAGTCAGCTTAATCTGAGTCTGAGTCTGAGAGCTGATGAGTCTGAGTATGAGTTCTGCAGCGAAACATCAAAAAGCCGTCGGCCAACCCCATTCTGGTGGATTTGGAACCTGGCCAACCACCATCGGGCAATGGTTCTAACCTGCAGAAGGCCCCCATGGGTGAAGTGGCCGATGCTCAAATGAAAGCCGGCCAACTCATGGCGGTTGTCGAGGTCAACGAAGATTCCGAAGGCTCATTGGCGAAAGTAGTAAGAGCGTTCGACGCACCATCACCACGGCTGGCGGCAGGAATGGACGACATTGCTCAGAGTGTCCCATTGGTTCTCGAGGGGCATGAGCATATCCTGCCTGACTATCCTCATGGTGTTCTGATGACTCCACAGGAGAAGGCCGTCGCTCTCAGCTATGAAAATCCATCACGAGAAGATGGATTTTCATAGAAGAATCCAATCATATGTCGGCCAACCGTAGATGACCGGTGGAAAGACAGTCTGGCATTCGCGATGGGTAATCAAAGACTGTCGTGATCGTCACGGGAAGCTTTTTAAGGGTTTCCCCGTCAACCGCGTATCGTCAAATGCACGATGGGCCACTTGCCTGGCCATGGCAGCGTTGGTGCCTAAACTCTTTCGGTACCCGCACCTGATCCGACGGTACGAGTCACAGCATTTCTATGTTACCCATATGCATGCTCGTCGTCTTCGGACCCGATGCATGACCATCCGAAAGGCCATGCTCGAGTATCATCGGCCCAATGTTCAGGGCACCGCGAATGTCGACGAAGGCTACTTCCTCTGCTTCTATCTAGGACCGGAGTACGCCTTCTCTTTCATGCACAGTCATCTGCCGCATGTGTCGTTGCCTGTGGAACAACTCGAGAATCAGGGTTTTTGGACCAAGGAGCATCTGTACCAGGGGCGAAAAGGCTGGTTTTGCCAGTCAGATGTTGTCATGGACTTTGCTATTAGGACTTTGCTTTGCTATTAAACGTAGCACCGACCAAGCCTTTGCTTCGCTGCCTGCTTGTCGTATCGAACGATGGCAGTCTGGTCCTGATCAGCTTACTCAACGGCTGATCTTCCACACGTTTTATCAGTCCCCGGACATGCAGGAGTTCTTGGTCCAAACCACCGGAAGTTACTACGGGAAAGCTTCCACGGACTCTTGGTGGGGTCTTGGTGTACGGGTTTCTCGTGGTTTCAAACGGACGATCTGACATTCGACGGGAAATACAATTTCCTGTTCAACACGACCAATTGGAACGGGCATAATATCCAGGGGTCCCTCTATACTGAAGAGGGCCTTTGGTTTATGCAGGCGGGACCTGATGAGTTGTGGGAGGACAGGTTCAGCCGTGTCCCTCTGCCTGGCGCCCGGCTTGACGCCTACCTCGACGTCGTACGCAAGCGCATTGACGCGGCGGCCCAGCGCTACAACCGTGGTCTGCCCGCACCTCCGTTCTTTCGTCATGACGCGCCGGCGGCCCTTCGGAATCAGCCGATTGACATGCCTCCAAACCGGACCGGTGTCCATATTGCCGGTTGTGCCCCGCCGGGCCAACAGAAGAACATCTTTCACCCGTGCTTTGCCCTGACCATTTGGAATCCTTTGGAACCCCATGCTCAGGATCACCATAAGTCCACGGAGCTGATCATGCGGGATTATTGAGTGCGTCGTCATCGAGCCTCATGACCGATGATCCGTTCATTCCACCAAATATGACTATTACAGTCTGGAAAGTCATCTTTCCTGATTGTAAAATCCCCGGATAGTGACTCTTCTGGCATCAGTTTGGACTTTTTGTCATGTCGCCCACCATGATGACGGTTCAGCCGATGCCGGAACCTGGACTTGACTTTAATTTCATTGATCCATTGGATCCTGATCACCATGTAGATCATTGTTTCATCTGTTTTTGTGTCAGTGACACTATTTGCATAATTGCATTGCTCATGTTATTTTGAATTTTACTTCACGAATTTGGAATCTGGTTTCTATTGTTTTGTGTTAATTTTCATTGAATTGTGTTAGTATTTATTTACGAGCCGAATCGTTGTGATGTGCAAGGTGTATTTAAATTTTGTGTACGTACGTTTTCTAATATCAATTAGTTTTTCTATGAACCTATAGTCTCTTTGTGTTTAGTAGTTTATACGAACCTATATTATTCTTTATGTTATTGCGAACCTAGAATTTACCTAGTATAGTCAGTTTTTGAACCTGTGTATTTGTTATACCTATGTCGTATGTTAACCAAATTTTTCATATTTTTATAATATTATGCCAATTTTCTTTGCTCATAATATATAGTGCTTTATATAGTTGAGGAATCATTCCATTTTGCCTTATTATTACTGCCATATATATATATATATATATATATATATATATATATATATATATATATATATATATATATATATATATATATATATATATATATATATATATATATATATATATATATATATATATATATATATATATATATGTGCAATTTATTATCGAAAGACCCAGTGACGTTATCGTCATATGAAAATACATATTTAAAAACCCACCCCCGGAATTGGGTATGGATTTTGTTCCCATAGGATCTAGCCCTGACGGTGTGTATTTTCATGGCTATTTTATTATTATGATTATTATTATCATAGGCAGTTTGCCTTTTTGAGCGAAGGCCTGATATAGCTTAGCTCAGCTTGGTTAAACATTTAAATTTAATTAATATTTTATCTGAAAGTTCATCTTATTTTCTTTGTTAACTTCATTAACACACTCGTTTGACTATACACTCCAAAGGGTGGGTAACTCCTCTTTCCCCTGAGTTGTCTTTGGAAAGTCATATGTATTTTCATATTTAGCTACTTAACGATCCCAGTTATTAATACGGTTCTACTTTCTTATGTGCTTATTCACGGTAAATGCCGTATTTAATCCCTTGTTTTTCTGTGTGTTTTTTATACGTATTTAGACTAAATACGTATAAACGTATTACTTTTGACTAGTCTAGTTTGGTCTAGAGCTTATGACTTGCAGTCTGCAGTTGTATTGTTTTGTACCAGTAGCATCATTGCTATGTACTGTGTGTACTTGTTGAGAGTTCAGCTCACGTACCATTTCGCCATTTGTGCAGTGATCCTCTCGGGAGTTCGGATGGCGAGCCCTGGGGAGCTGTAACGGCTCAAGATGACACACGGTCAACCTTTCCGTTGCTGGCGGATGTAGCTAGCATAGCTACCCTGTCAGGCTTCATATAACATCATCATGGTTGGGGAAACTTCTAGCAAGTCACGTAGCTCCCCCAACGTGTCCGTATGGGATTGGATGGCTTGGGAGCTACGTGATTGGGGGAAATTCCATCACTAGGGGGTGCTCGTGGGAGGGTCCAGCCCAACACTCACCCCCCCCTTTCAGTCTACATATTTCTGTCGTCATGAACACTTGTATTTATTACGCTATTCTCTCCCCCCAATTTTTGTATATTGCTCCCCATTTATTTCTCCCCTTGTAGGTCTCCCCCGGAGCTACTGGTGCGTTGGCTGACTCCCGTCAGTAACTGTAAGTTGTGTATGTGTTTGTTTGTTTTGCCTGTCTGAGGGTCCAACCCATATTTTATATTATTTTATAATAACTTGTTGTTTCTACTTCATTAAACTGTATCTTGTTAGGTTTAGCATTCCACTGAGCTCCTGCTAGGTAGGTAGTCCAATCTTGAGTGAGTGAGAGGAAGAGTAATCTCGTCCTTAAGGTAGGATTATCCACTGCGCATTTATCTGGCGAGGCTGTCCCGACCGTCTCATGAAGTCGGTTCGTTATCCATCAGTGCCACGGTCTCCGCGTCCGCTACGTCTGGGCGTGGTAACGAAGTTAGTACGCAGGTGAAACTTACTAGCCCCGTTACAAATGGATATACTTTTCATGCGCGGGGTAAAAAATGGTTGCGCGGGATAAAATTTTAATGCACATTGCTGTGCGGTGGTAAATTTTTTGTGGCACGGTATGTGTATAATCTCGATGCGCTATATCGCGCCAGGGTAAAAATTTGGTTGCGCGGGATACGCTTTGCTGCGCTTTCGCGCTATACATAAAATCTTGATGCGCTTAAAATTTTGTTGGGTGGGGTCAAATCTTAATGCGCTTTGCTGCGCGGGGGCAAAAATTTGCTGGGCGGGATAAAACAAATATTGATGCGCTTTGTTTCGCGGGGATAAAAAATTTTGTTGAGCGGGATAAAATTTGCTGCGTGGCTACAATAATTTGGTGCGCTTTGGTGCGCTGGGGTATAAAATTTGTTGTGTGCTTTATTTTTGCTTTGCTGTACTTTCATAAAGTTTGCTGTACCTCTTTACTGTACTTTACCTTGTGGGGAAAAATTTTGCTGCGTTTTGGTAAAATTTTTGTTGCGCACTGAGCGGGGGTAAATTTTTCCTAGCCTGCACATGTGCAGGAGTTTGGGAGGTATTGCCCATGCATGGTCCACACATCAAGCTTGCGATTATTTCTCTGAACTAGAGATGAGATCAGGGCCCACTTTTCCGGCCCGGCCCGGCCCTGCTCAAATGTCAGGTCTGCCCGGCCCGGCCCGGCCCTGTGTCAAAAATTTTAGGGTTGGCCCGGCCCGGCCCTGTGTCAAAAATTTCAGGCCTGGCCCGGCCTGACCCTGTGTCAAAAATTGTAGGCCTGGCCCGGCCCGTCCCTGAGTGCCGTTTAGGTGTGCGCGGCTCGGCCCGGCCCTGAAAAGCCCTGATTTTTAAAAAAAATTATTCTATAGAGTGTTGAAACACTTAATATTGTGTTCTGCTCTGCCGTACTATCATATTCTCTAGATCCAAAAG
>JASAND010000884.1:0-16160 GCA_030248195.1 Trissonchulus latispiculum | reverse complement strand
CCCCAAATCTCCGTTACACCTATGCACACAGGGTATATATATACTTTTTTTTGCAGGAGGGCGGTCCATAGGTGTACCAGGCAACAGTTTGCTCCCTGTGAGACCACCACCGGAAGGCCAGACCTCCCCTTCTCCATACCTGGATCTCACATTACTCCCCCCGCCCCAAGTTGAGCTGAGACCCACTCCCCCTAAAAATGAAATTCTGGGCTATATATAGAAAGGTTAACAAAACATCACCCGAAATTTTAACTAAAAAATCACCCCAACCTGACTCACAGGAAAATCGTAGAGATCCAATTTTTTGCATGGTGATAGCCGCACACATCAACACTATAATCAATGAGTTTGAGCCCCTAAGCTGCACTCTCAATGCGTTCAGGGCACCTTTAAGAGAGGGTACCCAAAAGTAACCTCAAAAACGTTCATGACCGAAGTTCGAATTTTGAAGAAGAAGAAGTTTTAATACTCATAAAGCGTCGGCTTTACAATGCTACGGCGTATTATGTTACAATCCACATCCTACAAGAACCGACGTTCCTCCAGCAACAGTTTTACGGCATTTTACTTTTAACATCAACAGTGAATAGCATTGCAAGACAACGTTGTGAGTATATATAGGACAGAGGAGGACTACAGTGGTCACCTAACCCTCTGCCCCTTCAGAAAGCGGTCAAAATTTAATCTTTTAATTGCCAATTTAAAACTATTTGGGTCTGTCAGCATGACAATTTCCTGTGGTAAATTATTCCAAAGGTTAGGAAAACGGTACACGAAACTGTTACGAACAACATCAAGTGTAATTACCCCACACTTTAATTTTAATCCATGGCTTCTGTATATAACTGAAACTATTATCATACGCAAAAAATTCATGAAACGGAAGATCAACGAGATGTTTAACTAATTTAAAGCCAAACTCCAAATCAAACAGCAAACGCCTGTACTCTAAACTTTCTAGCTGCAACACACTTAACCTGTCACGGTAACTTAGGTTTCTAACTTCAGGTATGCGCTTTGTAAACGACCTTTGTACTTTTTCGATAACATCGATATCTTTCATAAGGAAAGGAGACCATATTACAGTACCTAGTACCATATTCAACGAGCGGTCTAACATAAGTTTTAAACATTTCCAATAAAAAACTAGTTTCTCTTGTCTTAAAAGCACGAAAAATACAGGCAGACACTGTCATAAGGAAAACTGCACCTACGTAATCTCCCACCCCCCCCCATATATATGTGGAAGTCTGGCTTATTTTTACTGGGGGTGGGGGGCCCGCCACCCATTCAGCGACCTACCCCCATTCGAGGTTCCCCCCATGAAAAGCCCCCCGTAAATTTCGATCTTCCCCCCCATAACCCAAAAAAATTGCCAATTTTTACCATTTTTACCGTAAACTTTCGAAAATTTTTAGCGTAAAAAGCACCTAAAATTACCTAGTCATTTTTTTTGCACAGAAAACGTAAAAAATTAGCAAAATTTTGCAAAAATATGCCCCCCATAAATTTTGGCCTAAAAATAAGCCAGGAAGTTCCCAGTACCTCTGAACCGTCCTGGGGGGAGGTGATTTTTTGTAACAAATAAAAAACTACTTTCATATTTTGTAATTGACGTCGGAACAGCATATAGAGTAAAACTAAGGCCAAATTCGAGCTCAGCTCCCTCGAAAACCCTTATACCAGATGGTTTTGAGGTTGCCTGACACCCGGGGTGACAGTCTCGGTCTCGCCCAAAAGCCGAGACTTGGCCAGTGTCGGTCTCGGCCTCGCTCATCCAAAAGTCTCGGTCTCGGTTGAACTGGTGTCAGTCTCGGTAAAATCTCTGTCTCGCCCAACCCTGCCTGATACTTCTGGGCAGGAACGTAGCCAGGGGGAAGGGCGAGGGGCATGTCCGGATATGTACAGGAGGGGAAATTGGGCCGGGGTGAATGGCCCGGAAAACCGGATTTACCCGGTTTTCTTGAAAAAACCGGAACAATCCCAATTCTGGCGGGTGAACGACCCCTCTGGGGGTGTTTAGCTCCAGGTCTGGACACCTCCCACCCCCCACTCGGCCCCAAGCACATGTATACGTACGTAGGATGGACATGCCCCCCCCGAAAAATTTACATCAGTCCAAACTTTTGGCATGGTTGGACCAAAAGTAGGTGTCATCTTCAAAATGTAAATGAGCAAGAAGCAAGAGTGGCTAACCAAATGACTTAATGTTTGCACGCGTACGTAGTTTAGAAAGAGTCGCGCTCCATGTTTTGGAGCTCGTAGCTCCATCCAATGTCCCAGGAGGCACGTGGGCTTCCACGCCCCTCCCCAAAAATGGGTGGGTTTTTCACCCCATGGCTATACGTATATACTCTGCCAGACGAAAGGTAGGAGGCTGCCGTCTACAGGAAACGACAACGGGGTGAATATGCCTCTGTGCAAAGTATTTTTTACACAAAAGACCAAGTTAATGTTGACAAAAACAATTGACTTGCACTTCTATACTGGGAGGAGGTGGGGGGGGGGCGCCCCCTCATTTTTCGGGCCCCCCACTCGACCCCTTCCCCCCCACTTATTTGGGCTTCTCCCCCCACTCACTATAAGGTGCCCAAAAAATGCCAAATTTTAAGGATTTTTGCTCAAAATCGTCTATTTTGGTACTCAAACTCAATTTTTGAGCACTTTTAAGCATAATTATAGCAGTATATGTAGAAAACAGGCTATTTTTACTGCATTTTTAGCGAGTTTAGACCACTTTAAATCCCCCCACTTTTGGGTTCCCCCCACTCTCCCCACCCCCACTTTTTTCGCCTGTCCGATATGCGGGGAAAACCCCAACGCCAGTGTGAGTCAGATCGGATTTTAATAGGCTGTCTTAAAGAGCGTCTAAAACTATATACCCTAGAGGGTGTATTATTGCAGCTCCCGCTGCTTCTCAGGTTTGAGACTTTGAAAATTTTGGAAATTTTTTTCCCAACATGGGGGTCAGACAGGGTCAACTTTGGGGGTCACCCTGAACTACTGGAAAGACCTAGCCCAAAACGGATTACATTTTCACAGAGGATATGTCTCCAACTTCACGATGGTCTGGCTTTTTCCTAGGCAAAAATTGCTGGGGGGGAAGTCTGGGGGGGTCCCCCCCCCCAGGTCTGGGGGGGGGCTCGGATTTCTGGGGGGGAAGAAAATTTTTTAGAAAAATGTCTAAAAATAGCTATTTTTTGCTGATGAGCTAAAAAATAGACTATTTTTAACTTAAATTTAAGCTTAAAATAGCTAAAAAATACTTAAAAATGGGTAAAAATCCGGCGACGCCGGAAAAATTTTTCAAAATTTACCCTCAAAACCCTATTTTTCCGGGCACTTCAGGGTGGGGGGGGTTCTGGGGGGGGGAGGCCCGAATCCTGGGGAGGCGACCCAAGTCTGGGGGGGGCGGATTTCTGGGGCCCCCCACCCCTGTAGGAAAAAGCCAGATGGTGTATGCAATTTGGCTCTAGTAATATTCAAGCGGGAAAAAACCCACTTTTTCTTTCTTGGACCAGAACTTTCGACTGGATACTATATTTAATTAGGGTTTGCCCTAAGCTTTCGATTGTTGTCTCTCTAAACCCTGCCGTTATGGAGAAATTAAAGTTTTCCGTTTCGGGAAAAACCCAATGCGGGGAAAACCCATCGGCGGGAAAAACCCACCCGGATTTTTTGCTGGAAGCGTGCCAAAACAATTTGACGGTGCCATTCGGAAAGAGCGGGTTGTTTTAGTAGGTCTACGTACATCGAAAAATACCAACACTTTTGAAAAATTTCAGACAGAAGAAATTGAATTTTGAAAAAATTTGTATGTTTAACACGTAAACATAGGCAAATTTTGGAAAATTGTTTATTTTCGGCAGTTTTAGCATCCTATAGTGCAGAAACTTTTTCTTGTATTTAGAGCCAAACGAGACACATCTTACGGCAAAAATAAGCATTTTGGCCAAAATTGAAATTTTGGCTTGAAATGGCACCGTGTCCGATTTCGACCCCTGGAGCACCCACCACAGAACGAACCCAGGTAAAACCTCTACCAGTTTAATCTATAGGCTCTATCAAACATATGTATGTATATCATGAGGGTGCTCGGAGCGCCCCTCATAATATGAGCTATAAAGGCACTTTGCGGATTAGGGAAACTGTTAATTAGCCATAACTAATTAACGCTAGGGAGTTGAGAGCTAAAGTTTACATTTTTGAAATCTCCAGGCCAAGAGCTTTCGAATGATACCAAACTTGTCCGGAAAAAATGAACTTTGAAAAAATCGACTTTTTGATACAAGTTTGATACAAGCACAAGTGGGGTTTTTTTTCTCTGTATCGACCACTTTTATAGGGCGATTTTTGCGCACACCGATTCTTCAAACGGCCCATAGGAAAAATTTTTCTGTACTAATTTTTGGTTATCTAGGTTATGGTCCAGATCAAGTTTATGTTTGATTTCCGAATTTCGCTCTGGGTCGATTTTTACAGATGGTCAAAAATGGAAAAATCGACGTTTGGACTTTGGTCCCAACACAGAAAATTGTCAAAAAGTCGTCTAAAATAGCGTTTTTTGGCCATTTTGTGGTGCGCATATATATACAGTAAATCGGTGTCGCTGAAAACGATGAGCATACTGCCGCAACCGATGGATGTGACCCTCAGGCCCCATGGCGCCCGTGGTTCCTCGCCCAGGGTCAAAGTTGGGAAAAGTCCGTAAAAACGGCTATTTTCGGCCACTTGGTGGTGCCCATATATAGTAAATCGGGGTCGCTGAACAGGATGAGCATACTGCCGAAACCGCCCGAAGTGACCACTGGTCAGCATGGCCCCGTGGCACCTCGCCCAGGGTCAAAGTTTGGAAAAGTCACTAAAACAGCGTTTTTCGGGGTTTTGGTTGGGGGCATATATAGTAAATCGACTACGCTCGTTTCAATGAGCATATTTTCAGAACCGACGGAAGTGACCACTGGTCACTATGGTCTAGGTGGCCTATTGACCAGTGGTCAAACCCCCTAAAACAGCGTTTTTCGGGATTTTGGTTGGGGGCATATATAGTAAATCGTCTACGCTCGTTTCAATGAGCATATTTTCAGAACCGACGGAAGTGACCATTGGTCACTATGGTCTAGGTGGCCTATTGACCAGTGGTCAAACCCCCTAAAACAGCGATTTCGGGGTTTCGGTTGGGGGCATTTATAGTAAATCGACTACGTTCGTTTCAATGAGCATATTTTCAGAACCGACGGAAGTGACCACTGGTCACTATGGTCTAGGTGGCCTATTGACCAGTGGTCAAACCCCCTAAAAAAGAAAAAAAAAAAAAAAAAAAAAAAAAAAAAAAAAAAAAAAAAAAAAAAAAAAAAAAAAAAAAAAAAAAAAACAAAAACAGCGTTTTTCGGGGTTTCGGTTGGGGGCATTTATAGTAAATCGACTACGCTCGTTTCAATGAGCATATTTTCAGAACCGACGGAAGTGACCACTGGTCACTATGGTCTAGGTGGCCTGTTGACCAGTGGTGAAACCCCCTAAAACAGCGTTTTTCGAGGTTTTGGTTGGGGGCATAGATAGTAAATCGACTACGCTAGTTTCAATGAGCATATTTTCAGACCCGATGGAAGTGACCACTGGTCACTATGGTCTAGGTGGCCTATTGACCAGTGGTCAAACCCCCTAAAACAGCGTTTTGCGAGGTTTTGGTTGGGGGCATATATAGTAAATCGACTACGCTCGTTTCAATGAGCATATTTTCAGACCCGACAGAAGTAACCACTGGTCACTATGGTCTAGGTGGCCTATTGACCAGTGGTAAAACCCCCGAAGACAATGGTCATTGTTTGGAATAGAGAATCTTCTGGGAGTAATAAATTGCAGACTAATTCTGCCTAAGAGCAGCGCTGCCAAAAACTGGAAGAAGGACAAGTAGGAAAAATGCTCCTTGCAGTCGCATGTAAAATGCAATATGAGCTATGATGGTCAACATTTAAATATGTCAAGGACAAGATTTAAAACGTCTAATATGAGCCAGCATCTAAATCGGTAAAGGACAAGTTGTAACTGGCTAATATGAGCCGCCACGTTTCTCTTGGGCTCATATTGACGCGAGGATACTAAGTTGAGTTAACTATTGTATAACTATTGTTACGTATTGTTACTAACAAATGTATATGCCACTTAATTCAGCTTTAAAGGGGAGAACTTTAGCTGATTAAAGTGTTCACATATATATATATACATACCTTAAATACGGTGTTTGACCTAGTGAAATTAGATTCAGACAGGATACCTATAACCAAACATTATATGAAGCTAATGACATTACGCAAGACGGTGAGGATTTTTTCAGACTTGGGATTGGGAATAAAAGTTAGTAAAGAGTCTGTAGGCAAGATGGTAAGAGGTCGTCGTGATGTCAAGCCGTTGAAACCACGGCAGCGAGCGTCAATATGAGCCCAAGAGAAACGTGGCGGCTCATATTAGCCAGTTACAGCTTGTCCTTTACCGATTTAGATGCTGGCTCATATTAGACGTTTTAAATCTTGTCCTTGACATATTTAAATGTTGACCATCATAGCTCATATTGCATTTTACATGCGACTGCAAGGAGCATTTTTCCTACTTGTATATATATTAGTTTGACCTTTCCTGCTAACTGTTAGAAAAATATTCAATTTTTAAAAGTGGTTTTTTCTCGCCGATGGATTTTTCCCGCCAACTCTAGGTCACTCCCAGGTCGCACCGGAGGGGACAGAGCAGTATGGCATATATTATCGTGAAGAGCAACGTTTACCATACACGTACATATAATCCGTTTTGGTCTAGGTCTTTCCAGTAGTTCAGGGCGGCCCGGCAAAGCTTGTCAAATTTTGACAATTGGACAGACCAACATTTTCGAAAATTTCGAAGTCCCAAAAAATTTGCAAGGAAGCAGCGGGAGCGACAATAATGCAGCCTCTAGGGTTATTTTGGACGCTCTTCAAGATAGGCTATTAAACTCCTATATAGCTCATACCGGTAAGTCCACACTTGGGGTGGGTTTTTTCCCGCATGGTTTTCCCCCCTTGACTATACACCTGTGGTGCGACCTGGTGGTGGCCTAGACTCGGCGGGGAAAAACCCAAATTTCAAAATAAATTTTTTTCTAACCATTAGAAGCACAGGAAAAATTCATGCTTTTTAGCTCAATAGAGCCTCCTGATCAATTTGGCATAGATTTTACCCAGGTTCAATCTTCTACATGTGTGTATATGTGGTCTAGATGGCCAAACTATGACATGATGTCATGCCATGTCAAGCCAAATTTTTCAATTTCGTGAAAAATCGCCAATTTTTCATTGCAATAAAACACGTTTTCTAAATGATAGGATTCTTAAACTGCAGAAATTAAGCAATTTTCAAAAGCCAATTTGACGTAAATTTTTGCAAAAATATTGATATTTTTTGATGCAGATGTACTTAAAATGACCCGCTCTTGCGAATGGTATAGTTAAAACTATTCTGGCACGCTGCCAGCAAAAAATTCGGCTGTGTTTTCCCGCCCATGAGTTTTTCTCGCCTTGGGTTTTTCCCCATCCGTTTGGTCGAAAATATCTCACCAACCGTATATGAGTGCTAGAGAGATGTTTTGTGACTCATTTTGAAGCTCTTCGCAAGGCCTCATGCTCATGGTAGTTATCGTTAGATTTTAGATTTGTCGCTTAATAAAAAAGTTACAGCCATGGGGGGCAGGGTTTTTTTTTGGTCGCCGAACTTTAGGCCAAATGGCCTCAACGACTCCAATTTTTTAGGCCATCAGCCAAAAAATTTAGGCCATCCAAATTTTGTTAATTTTTAGATTGTGCGTTATTGTACGCATTGTTAAAATTACAGTTATCATGTATTCACGCGTTATATATTCAAAAATCGCTGTTTAACAACAAAAATCGCCATCGTCACTGTTTAACACACCAGAAATACTACTTTTTTACCTTAAAATGGCAAAAACAGAACCTTGTTAATGTTAGCATAGAAATAATAGTGCACGACAGTATTAATGAATTAATCAATATATATATATTATCAATATTATATATATTATCAATACGAGTATATATATAGAGAGAGAGAACCAAAGAAAGAAAAAATTAAACTAGCAGAAATAAAGTTAAACTATATACATATTAAAAATAGCATTTCTTTGAGGAAATCTTTATAATAGTAAATGAAATTATAACTAGAATGCGTATTTATAAGTGCAAATAGACAATGTAACTAGCTGGCAGATGGCGCAGCCCAGAAATACAAGTGAAAATGTATATATATATTCGCGCCGAAGGCGCGAAAAATTTTTTAGAAAATTGCTGTTTTTACTTAAAAATCAATAAAATTTAACTGGGTTTTCGTCGAAAAATTTAGGCCAAATGGCCTCAACGGCCAAAATTCTTTAGGCCATCGACTCATAAATTTAGGCTATGGCCTAAAAAAAACCTTGATGGGGGGGGAACCCACCCCCTTTATTCGGGGGAAAACCCACCCGCCTCCTGGACCAAGGGTTGGAGCTATGAGCTCCAAAACATAGCAGCAGAAAGCGCGACTCTTTCTTACCTATGTGTGCAAAGATCAAGTCATTTGGTTCACTCCTGCTCATTTTATGACATTTTGAAAATGACACCTTCTTTTTGGTCCAACCATGCCAAAATTTTGCAAAAGTTTGGACCGATGTAACTTTTGACAGGGTTGGGCTAGAAAAGTTTTGCAAATATCTGCAATGATGGCAAGTCTTCCTCTTTGCACACAGCCAAAGTTAGATCGATCCGATGCACCGTTTGTGTGGCACATTGCCAAATGTGGCGGGGAAAAACCTACTTTGGGGGAAAACCCCACCCATAATTTTTAACAACCAAACAGGAAACAATTCGACACTATAACACGGTACTATCGAGGACGCTGCATCATCCTATGGTGTCAGATTTTGGATAATTTTGCTTCCCTGGCTAGCTAGGGGACAAAAACCCTGAAAGTGCCATTTCGGTACTGGTGGAGGACCCAGGACAGGTCTATTTGTGGATTTTAACAGCCAAATTGAACGTAAAAACCCATCCTCTACACGATAGACTAATAAGTTTTATCAAATTACATCGTTTTTAGCATTTTTCAAAAATTGTCCTATGTTTATGTGTTAAACTTATGAAACCTGTCCGTTTGATGCTGCATTTTCAATGGCACATGAAATCTCAAAAAACGGTACCTAGATCGGGTTTTTTGGTTAATACTAGCTCAAAACGAGTTGAATTTTACACCGGAAGTGGCAGAATAGCGCTACGACAATTTTTGAGACCTGTGAGGGGTGGGTTTTTCCCCCATTTGGGTTTTTCCCCCTTTGGGTTTTCCCCCCGCTACTTTTTGCATTATACCGGCCTAACGGTACAACCTAGAGAAGTGCAAATGAGCTTAAAAGAAAGATCTAAGTACGCCAAGTACGATGGTATATAAAGTTCTCATATAGCCCTTATAATAAAAAAGTTCCAGCCAAAATCCGAAAATATGGGTTTTCCCCCCGACGGCTATACAGCCAAAATTCTACAATTTGGGTTTTTATTTCCCGCCGCGCTATCTATATTTATTTACTTGCATCTCGTGTTGTAGATTAAAAATTAAGTCACGATCTGTCACACTTTATCGCATCAGAAACTATTTTGCTCAGTCAAAATTGATGACACATAAACATAGGGCAATTTTTGAAAAGCCAGCATCAGTAAATTATACCAGACTCGGCTCGCTTTAGTTGTAAAGTCCATAAAACTGACTAATTTCGCGTTTCTGCAGCTTTCAGAAAACAATCAGAAAAAATTATATATATATACGTTTATTTTCTAATTGTTTTCTAGAACAGAAAACAAATAGAAACAATTAGAAAATAATTAGAAAACAATTAGAAAAAATATTCGACCTTTAGAAAACTATTAGAAAACAATTAGATTTTCTAGAACAGAAAACAAATAGAAACAATTAGAAAATAATTAGAAAACAAAATTTAAAAATTTTCTAATTGTTTTCTAGATTAAAAAACAATTAGAAAAAAAATTAGAAAACAATTAGAAAAAATATTCGACCTTTAGAAAACTATTGGAAAACAATTAGAAAAAATTAATTGTTTTCTCATTGTTTTCCAGAAACGGGCTTCGTGTGCCCAGCATAGGTGTAATTGGGGGGGAATTTCATTTCGGGAGTCGACCGCCAAATTTTCGAAGTTTACCCTCCCCCAACCAAAATTTCCGGTGAAACTATGCCCTACCCTTTTTGGGGCCTTACCCTCCCCCAACCTGGGTTTTTATTTGCTCAAAAAAGTGCGCAATGACACACATTTTTTCTGAAATAAGCAAAAAATTTTGTCCTTGTGCGAACGCGTGCCCACTTTTTTCAGGCACAGAAAAAGAGAATTACTGAAATAAGTCGCTCAAATGCTAAAAATATTGCTGGTGGATTAAAATTTTATGTACAAAAACTCAATGTTTTCCAGGGAGTTCCACCGTGACGATCGTTACACACCTAAACAGAACCGAACTTTGCTCTAGGTTATACGTTTTATACTTCAACCGTTGTTTTCTTACAACAATTTTAAAAATTGTCAAATACTTTCAACTTTCAAAAGCTTGAAAGTTACGGTAGTGAGATTTTTTGATAGTTTTTAAAAACCCTGGTTTTTTCCTAGGCAAAAATTTCTGGGGGGGACCCCCCAGGTCTGGGGAGGGGCTCGGATTTCTGGGGGGGGGAGAAAAATTTTTTAAAAATGCCTAAAAATAGCTATTTTTTGCTGCTAAGCTGAAAAATTAACTATTTTTAACTTAAATTTAAGCTTAAAATAGCTAAAAAATGCTTAAAAATCAGGCGAAGCCGGAAAAATTTTTCAAAATTTACCCTCAAAACCCTATTTTTCCGGGCATTTTAGAGTTCTGGGTGGGGGAAGGCCCGAATCCTGGGGGGGCGATTCTGAGGGGGGGCGACCCAAGTCTGGGGGGGGGGAACTAATTTCTGGGCCCCCCACCCACCCCCTTGTAGGAAAAAGCCAGAAACCTCTGCACCCCGTTGCATAGTTTGTGGGTTTATGCACCATTTCAGATTTTAGTATACAACCTTTTGCACGTAGACATTATATATATACCTGAGGCTCTGCATGTTCTAGAATGGACACGCAATTGTTAATAGGTACAAAACCCCCAATTTTAAGTTAAATTAAAGCCTTTCTTCTGATGTGCGCTCTTTTTCAACAAATTGCTCAAAAAAGTTTGCTGCAGTGTGCAGAAAAACGCAAAAGTATATATATCAGCAAAACGAAAACACTGCCCCCAACATTTGGCTACCCCCCGAACCAGGGATTTTTTTTCAAAATCGGACCTGTGTAAATCTTGTGTAAATTTAAATTTCAGTGTGTATTTTTGTTTGAAACTGTGTAAAATCTAAAAATGTTGTTTTTCAGACATAATACGAAATAAAATAAATTTAAACGTTATTTTCTTGGTACACTGTTATTTTCGGATCATTCAAGAAAAAGTTCTGCCAACTGTATATACTTGTGTAACGTCCCCTAAGAACCGACTCGAGGGGCCTGGGGGCGGAGCCCCCCGGACGCTGAGGAAATTTTGTAAATTGTAATAAAATTCAAGATGGAAAACTAAAAAGATTAATCCATTAAATGTCGAAACTAGGATTGGACAAATTCTACTTTCTGAAAAAAACTTCGCCTACTGAAATGGTTTCTTTATTTTCCAACTTTTTGGAATAATTTTTTTCACAAACATTACGTACTAAAATGTTCGAATCTTTAATTGCTGCTGGGGTGGTTCCATAATATGGACAGAAAACACCAATTCAACTATAGATATCCAGAACAGCGGGGGGTCTGGGGGGGGGAGAAATTTTTTAAAATTATGGGCAAAAACGCATTGAAAATTTGTATTTTTGAATATTTATTGTGCTAGACAGCAACAATTTTTTGTGACTCAACTGCTTTTTATGATAGATATGTATATACAAGAAACGATATTGAGTCGTATGTACTAGCTGTACTATACCGTCTTACAAATATTTGCACGCTGTAGTACAGCAGCTGTACGTAAATATACGCAACTGGATAAGCAAAAGTATTTGCAGAAACAATAGAACCCCTATAATCATGTCGCAATGCAGAAAACCACTATAAATGATTGGAAAGAGGCGGGGGTCTGGGGGCGGCAGCCCCCAGCTAAAAGCTAGAGCTATTTTAAATATGAAAGACTTGATAACTAATTTTTCAGAGCTCTTTTTGCAAAAACTTTCGAAAATTTGGCTGTGTATTTTGGTGTGTAAATTAGTTTTTCACTGTGTAAATTTATTTTATCTGTGTAAATACACAGTATTTTACACAAAAAAATAACCATGCCCCGAACCCTCCCCCCAACGATTTTTGGTCACAAAAAGTTAGCTAAATTTGACCGAAAATGGTCATTTTTTGAAAATTTTTTCTAAAATTTTGACCTAAAATCGCTTTAAAACGGTGCAAAAACGCCTAAAGCGTTAAAAACAAGCCTTATTTTGATGAAAAAAGAGCTAAATTACAGAAAATTTTGCATTTTTGGCCATTTTCGAAATTTCTGAGGTCTGAATTCTGGGGGAGGGGGTACCCCCCCAACATCACATTTTGAAGGTCGGCCAAGATTTCCCCCCAGACCCAAAGTTCCAGGGAAACTATACACCCCCACCAGCCACCCACCACCCCTCTTCCCCCCCCCCCCCGCCGTTGACTATAGAGGAGAGCTGGAAAGCTAAAAATCGGCATGTGGGTTTATATTGAGGTCGTCATTCTACATGCCAAATATTACTGCAATAGCTTCACCCGTTAGGCCACAGTGATCGTGGCTTTTTTCCCCGAAATTTTGACGTGGCTTTTTTCCCCGATTGACTATATGTATATATTATGTCATTCTTAGATTTTAAACTTAGCTGTGGAATTTTGGGAAACCAATGTTTGCCAAAGTCGTGAAATTATCTTTGAGGCAAAGTAAGTTAACCTAGTTTTTATTCTAATTTGTTTTGTTTCTAGTTTTACAGAAAAATCGATAGGTCTGCTATGCCTTCACAATCACAGGGTTTGGTTTCAGTAAGTTTAGGAAATTTTTGACTTGGTCTCTCTGAACCCTTTTCCTGCTTAATATATAGCTTGTTTTTGTTTTCAGATTTTTCTTGTCGGTCGCTTTTATCGGCGTCGTATCATTGTGATGATGCCTGGACATCAAGAAAATCGGAACCAGTCTTTTCCGACCTAGAATCATGTACGTGAGAGTGAGTGATGAATGTGAAAGAGAGAGAGCAGGTTTGGGCGAGACCAAAATTTTGACGAAAACCAACCCTTTAGAGTTCTTCAAAAAAAGGACTGTTTCCGCTGTTCTCAGCCTGCAAAACTAACTAGTCGCCCTTCTAACCTCACGGCAAGCTTAAAACCCGATTTTTTGGTCAAAATACCAAATCCGCCGTTCCGCCAGTGTTTTTTGTTCGGACACTTCTGCGCACTGCCCCAGGATTTTTTGCGCAAATTGCTAAAAAGTGCTCGTATAAGAAAAAATGCTATAATTTAGCATAAAATTGATGTTTAATATTTATTAATACGTAATTCCATGACTTTTCTACAACTTTCAGAGCTGCAGGTTAGAGTGTGGCACTGGCTGGGGAACGGAGCTCCCAGATGCAATTAATTTTTAAACTTATATACGTATATAGCAAACATTTAATTATCATAACCGTCAAAAGGTCTATTTATATTGAAGTAAATTTGTTTTCGGTATCTTTAGCGAAATGATGAAACTTTTGGCAATTTTTAAGTTATTTGCAAGAGAAAAATTGAAATACTTTTTTGAAAACTGCTCTTTTTGTCTAAATTAAATCCTCACTGCTTTTCACAAAAAAACAAGATAAATATAGTCAAGCAGGGAAAACCCATTTTAATATGCGTGAAAAACCCACCGCCAGTGTGGGATTACCGGTAGGATTTTAATAGCTCATCTTGGAAGAGCATCCAAAAAGTAACTGTGACCGTGGTAGGAGGCTAAAATATTGTCGCTCCCGCTGCTTCCCTGCAAATTTTTGGGAACTGAAATTTTCGAAAATTTTGGTCCCTCCAAGTGCCGAAATTTGACAAACTTTGTCTGGCAACCCTGAACTACTAGAAAGACCTAGACCAAAGCGGATTGTATGTATGTGTAGGGCATCTGTTGCCATATATACATTAACACGGGTCCGATTCTGTGTAGGGGAAAAAATCTACCCCGACTTCGGCAAAGGGTCTACCCCTGAAAAATTCCAAAATTTTAGGGGATTTGCCTCGAAATTAGTAAAAATTCCGAATTTTTAACGTTTTTGACAACAAATTAGTAAAAAATGACAATTTTTAGCTAATTTTAAGAAATTTTTCAAAAAAACCGCTAAAATTTGCTAAAAAATACTAAATTTTGATAAAAATTGCTGATTGGTCTAAACTTTTTTCCTTTCTGACGAGAGGATCTTGAACATTCAAAAAATTTTTTGCCGTGACTCACAGTCGTAACTTTCAACACTTTTCAAAATAAAAATTAATTTTTTTTCAGATTTTCACCAAAAGCGGCTACAGAAGCTTTAATTCGTAATTAGGCAAAATTTATAAAATTTTCTCTGCATTTTCACTACAGGAAATTGGCTTAATTAATTATTATGCGCGCCCCTAATGAAATATGCGTTTGTTTTTTTCTCGGTGAATAACGCTTATTGGAAATGCATTTTACGGCTAAGTGTTGGAACGATGTGGGCATTTTGGCACAATACTACTATTATATGTTGGTAGACAGTATCCCCCCATGCTACCTTTTTTGGTCATTTTAGCACCTGGCCAATTTTGGCACTGTGCCAAAGTCCCAAAGTCGGACTTCGCTATTTTTCGCACCTTGGTCACACTTCTTCTAGAACTGGTGAGAAGTTGAGACGTCTAGTATCTTTTGTTAAAAATTGCCAGTAGGGTGGTTAAAGTAATAGGGATTTTTGCTTCTTGCTCCCTAGCTTTCAGGAGATGGTCCAAACTTTGCATTTTTTGGCCTGTTTGGCGAAAAGTTTTAAGTCCCACTTTTACTAGAAATGGCCTAAAAGTCGCTCAAAATGGCGTTTTTCGGCCTCGGGTGGTCCCATATACAGTAAATCGGGTTCGCTGAAAACGATGAGCATTAACACTGCCGATACCGCCTGAAGTGACCACTGGTCAGCATGGCTCCCGCGGTTCCTCGCCCAGGGTCAAAGTTGGGAAAACTCACTCTAAACAGCGTTTTTCGGCGTTTTGGTCGGGGGCATATATAGTAAATCGACTACGCTCGTTTCAATGGGCATATAGCCGAGACAGACGGAAGTGACCACAGGTCACTACAGACCATGGGGCCTATTGACCACCGGTCGTAACGAACGGCCTAAAACTGCGTTTTTCGGCGTTTTGGTCGGGGCATAGTATGCAAAATCGACTACGCTCGTTTCAATGGGCATATTGCCGAAATTGATGGAAGTGACCACCGGTCACTACGGTCTAGGTGGCCTACTGACCAGTGGTCAAACTCCCTAAAACAGCTTTTTTTCGGCCCTTTGGCGGTTACCCATTTATGGTACTCGGCGGTGCTGGTGGTGGTAAACGATAGGCATACTATCGAAGTCGGACATGTGAGCCCTGACCACGGAGACCTGTGAGTCGTGGTTCCAGTGGTGGTCCTAAATGGCTGAAATTATTGTTAACTGAATCACTGCTGTCATGGCTTACTGAGCCTGATTTGCAGATTGTGTATAGTTTATATGCTTACACAAATGGCGTAATGCCATGATGCATTGCTTGGAGGAGAATCTTTAAAAGGACGGAAGGACAAGAAACAAAAATGCTCCTTTGGAGCATGAAAAAGTAATATGGGTGATGGTGAGGTTGCAAAATCAAGAGAGGACTAGTCTCAAAATGCTTAATATGGGCCTGGGTTCAAAAATAGAAGAGGAAAAAAAAAAGACTATTAGGTTCGCTTGGGCGAATTAATATGGGCACAGCTTCGCCGAGCAACCTATATTCGTGGGTTGTGAGCGTTTCGTCATGGCGATTGTCATATACAAAAAGCGATTAATTAGGAGCGCGTTAGCGCTCCCTAGAATAGGGAAAATTTGACGCA